>CM060097.1:537500-617500 GCA_030522485.1 Stenchaetothrips biformis | reverse complement strand
TAAAGAGACAAACAGGCACTTGCAATTGAGGGAGCACAAATTTCACCTTGGATTTTTTACAATGGAATGGATGCAAGTCACTCGGAGCGCGGGGGATAATTTATTTGTTTATCTTTATCAAATATCTCTTTCTCTCTCTCTCTCTCTCTCTCTCTCTCTCTCTCTCTCTCTCTCTCTCTCTCTCTCTCTCCTTTTCTCCTGTTACCGCACTGACCTCCCGCTGAATAATTACGGCATGGCATTTTAGTTGACATTTGACGCCTTTTCTCGGCTTGATTGTCATCGCGTCCTAAAGACGCCACAAGTGAAAAGCGGGTACTTTATATTTTAAAAGTAAACCTAATAATATTCACTGCAATGTCTCACAACTGTTACTTTATTAATTTTATTACATTTTCAGAATACAAATGTGAATTTTTAAAGCACGTTGGGTACAGTGAAACTTCGCTTTGATGTATTTTACGAAATTAAAAGGCATTATTTCAAATATTGCATACCCTGATACGGTGCGCCAACTTTTAAGGTGGCTTTTACGCCATTATTCAGAAAACTTTAAAATTCCTGTGTTTCAAGTCTTACAGCCTTTACAGCAAAAGTATTCGCACACCACTCGCCGAAATTAGCAATAGCTGGATTATTGAAAATAAAATAAGCGTTCAGACGTAAGTATGACAAGTAATACACATGATTTAACGTATAAATACCAGTATACAATCACAATTTGCCGACGGGGGGGGGGGGCGCTTTTGGTAGTGGCCGTAGTCGATACGGGATTACAGATTCAAGATCGCAGCAATAGTAAAACTGCCCTTCGTAGTGTTGGACTGTGGTGGCAACATGGATGTCACGGCTGGCGATGTCACGGCTGTTGAATTCGCCGATGCACCGGAGAGGTCCTTTATCTCCAGGTTAGGCTTGAACACACCAGTCGGAGAGATGTCTAATTGTTGTGCTCTGTTACCAAGCCCTGCAGGCCTGACCATGGTGTGCCACTTCATGTGGGCAAGCAAGTAAGAGACCTTGGTAAAGGAGCGGCTGCAGAAAGGGCACTGGTGAAGGAAATCTTGGGGATGGGGGACTCGCTGCACGGCCAAGCTGCTGGATGAGTTAAAACCCTTTCCGCCAGATCCAACTTCAAAACGCTTTTCCTCCGTGTGAACAAACCTGAAATGAAAAAAAAACCTAGTTTAATGGGGAGGAAAATTTTAATAGACATTTTAATACAAGAGGGTGGCGAAATACTAAAAAACAGCTTCTGTTAAAGTGGACTGCCCCTGACAATTTTTTCAGGCCTCGAAACACAATTTCTGTCCAAAAAATACCCGAGCACAAATGACGCTATAAAGGGAGAACATCCAATGAATAAGTCCAAATATTTTCATTTTTTAAGTATTTAAAAAAAAAAACAAAAAAAAACACGTCCTTTTCTGGGTCTAATGCTAAAACCGTGGTGGGAAGAACAAACATTGTGGCTTTATGTCTCTGATGCTTCAAGAGTCTGCGAGCGAAACTGATAGAGCAAAAACGCCTTTTTTGAACATAATTTTTTTTTGTTTAAATTTAAATTTTTACCTTGTCCCAAGGCCCCAGAGCACAATTTCTGAGGTACAGGCTTCAGTTTTCGCGAAAATACTCCTGTCTCTTACCGCTATGGCCGGAACTAGAATAATTTCTATGCCACATTTACAATACGAAATTTAAATATATTTTTTTATTCAAAATAATGGCTTACATTTTTTCGGACTATTTTCAAATAATTATATTTTTAGTCAACGAAAAATCGCGGAAGTTTTGCACTAGTTCCGGCCATACTTACATATTTAAGGAGTGCTGACACAAAATCTCGTCGCTGTAGGTCAAACGGTTGACCCACCTGCAGTGGGACATTAAAAAAACGTTGTGCAGGAATTTTTTTCAGGATGCGCTCACAAGGATCGTCCAAATGTTGATCAAACTTTTTTTTGTTGTCAACACTGTTGAATAAAATTCTGAAAATTGAGACGAAATGAACTGAATTTTTATAGAAGAAGGCACATGCCTGACTGACTAAGTGATTGCGTCGTCCCATGAAACCTTTAAGCTTTAATCACAGCAAAAATAGACCGCAAAAAATAATTCTTGGAAGGACATGTCAGTTCGTCTTTGCAACCCATAGAAAGCCAAAGAAAATAGATTTTACTTTTTAGGGTCCATTCTCTCCAAAACCTTGAAGACCTGCTGTTCTTTATGAGCTCTTACGAGATTTTTTTTAGCCTGGAACGAAATACGTCTTGCGTGGAAGTACCAAGTCAAAAGAGACGGATAAAAGATGCCTCTTTCCCTGCAAACCAACCTATGTACATTTTGCTATATTTACCTGTGCTCTCTGAGATGATCCTTGCGTCGAAAGGCACTTCTGCCTGCGTCACAGACGTAGGGCCGCTCACCCGTGTGAATGCGCTCGTGCAAATGCAGGTTGTAGAATTTGTCAAACTGGCGTTTGCAAAAATTGCAAATATACATCTTTTTTGGCCGGGAGGGAGCGTTTGGATGGCACCTGTTCGCATCTCTAAAGGCGTTAGCCTCCAGCGCTCGCAGTGCACTCTGAGTCCACTGCTTGATGAGAAAAGCTTGCACAAAAGGTGGGAAAGTGGTTGCTGCGGCATGCACGTTCTGAATGAAGACACTTGGAAAGCTGTTGTCGGGCTTTTGCGCAGAGAAAGCAGACTTGGCCCTTTTTGAGATGATATTGGTATAATGGTTCAGCTCTGCTTCGAGCTGAAACGCTGACTCTGGCATGGAAACGACCCCTGAGGGCATTGTGTGACGTCGTGTTATCTGTTGTAGGTCACTGTCTCTGCTCTTGTAGGGGTCCTCCTTGCTGGCGTTCGACTCTAAAACTCCGAGAAAGGTCGTGTTGTGGTGATGAAAACTGCCTGACGTCATTTTGGGCGGTACAGAGGGAGAAGCGGGCCAGGCCGGGTGAAGAAGTGCAAACCGCACGGGTCTGGCTGCGTCCTTGGCCTCAGCTACAGGTCCAGGTTTAGCGCGTAGACTGCCTGCAACATGCAAAAAGGTTGAATTCTAATCACAAGGCACAATAGGCAAAAGAACTCTTCACTGTTAAAAATATTCATAAATTTACTATAATTTGAAAAACAACAATGTTGTTTTCCGACGGCATTTTAAACGAATTTTGTCTTAAATTTACGACGGTCCCTGCGTAGCCTTTTTAAACTTTGGAGCGTCGTTACGCCCAAAGTATTGGTCGTAGAGCAATAATATTTTGGGGCATGTTTCAGAAGCATATTCCCAACCAACAGTCAAATTTTCAAAAAAAAAAAAAAAAAAAAAAAAAAAAAATGGCTTGTTGAATGCCCTTTAACGACAACGAACTAAAAAAATTTGAATTTTGAAAATTTTAAAAGTGCATTGCAATGAATGGAAGGAGACGATTAAAACGATATAAGGTTGTGCCAAAAACCGCCAAACCCCGGGAGGCCGGGACGCTTGGACGCCGGGACAAGCCTCCTTCGTGTAGAGCTTAGAGTATGGGAATGCCGCTGGATTTTTGGTTGTGCTCGAGAGTTAAAGCTGGATGATTTGAATAGTCATTGGAAAAACCCAGAAGGGCCATCCGTTCTTTTATAAGAAGAGAATTACCCTACAAAGAGTCTGATAGTTCGGACGCTACGAAGGTAAGGGCTGGGTTTTCTTGAATAAATTTGCCTACTAACTCTTGGGTGGCACATACAGCTAGAACTGTGCCGGCATACGAGCACTGTATCACGGCCAGACGTGACTCTCGGCACGGCGCGTTCTCGGCCAGCCCTGGCTGGGCTGAGAGTGGGAACGACGACGAAAAACGATAAACAGTTCAGTCGAAGAGCTGCAGCTGACGAGACGAAACGCACAGGTGCCCGAAGCGAGCCCTCGTGTCGTTCAGCGCAAGGGACCGGCCTGCTTCACTGCCCCGACAGGACAACGGTAATGCTTCAATTTGTCACCGAGTAGGGTCGATACTGATGTTTCACCGAAAACGGCGATACGCTAACTCGGTTTATAACTATAAAAGGTTCATTCTTCGATATATTTCATGGGAGGGCGGTGTTTCGGCCAGGGGCAGTCTTGCTAAAATTTAACTTATTTCGGTGTTTCATTGCAGTTTTGCCCTATTGATGGTACCATTGTTAACAGCCTTTCTACGGACACACATTTCAAATCACCATAATTTTATGACAAAACTAAGCCTTTAAACTTGCGGCCAAGTATTACAAAAATAAAAATTCTGCCAACAGTACTAGCTGGTTGGCAAAAATAGGCCGGTCAGTACTCAACACTTGCTTGAACAGTTTCGTTCATCAAATCCCGGCCACAGCAGCTGTATTTCCGGGACAAAATGAAAAAATGAGAGAACGAGGTGAGATGCGCGCAGAAGTTTTATTTAACTTTGCGTAAACGAATCGGCAAAATGTTGAACGACCTCCCGTGAATCTTTAAAATTCGAACACACTGCGACGGTATGGACGGCATTGATCGGCCCAGGCTGGCTGGAGCGGCTCGCCATGGCTCGGTGCAGAGCCCCCTCGCCCCACGTTCCCCGCTGCAGGGCCGCCCCCACTCCTCCGCCGCGAAGACCAGCTGGGGAACACTGCAATTCGATTGGTAAGTTCCCTCGCCACTCCAGTGGCGCTCCTTTTTGAGTGCCAAAATTTGGCCTTCTGGGCCCGGATTGGCCTCTTTGAATGTCAAAATTTGGCATTTAAAACGGAGCGCCACTGGACTGGTAAGCAAACTTACCAATCGAATTGCAGTAAAGCAGGGGCAGGGGAAGGTGACATTAGTTGCATCCGCACGTTCCGTTTTGTTTCGCTTGCACCTGCAGGAGAATAGACAGTGACGTGAGCGGAAAGAACGCGGCCCGCCGCCGAGGCGGGCGAGGGAGGCCCCGGCCGTCACGCCGTCTACCGGATCACTGGCCAGCGCCGGACCGCAGAAATTTCGTGAAATAAGGAAAACCGGCCAAAATCAATGTTTTTACGAAAATTTGTATTTACGCGTTTTTCGTCATCATTTCTATACATATTTATGAAAACCGAGTTTGGGACCTAATCGCCTCTTCCTCCTTTAACCCATGTCCCCATGTCATCATTTTAATGCACTTGTTGCCGTTTGGCCCAAATCACGGTGTAGGAAGAGACGGTGGGGACACTCGGGCCGTCCGCCACGCAGCCGCGTGAAGCCGGGTTTGTCCCGTTTCATAGTTCCAAACGCTCCGCTACGAACGCTGTTCTCCAAGTGGGCCGAGGTGGAGGGGGAAGTGGGCCGGCTCGCCATTGGTCTGCTGCTGGCATGCGGCCGGCCCACAGTCCGACGCGCGAAAACGACAAGCATTCAAGCATTCTCATGCGGTACTCGCGGAATGCAACAATGAGTGAAGTCCAGCGGGCTAGTTACCCCGGTTTCGGACTCGCGTCATTGCAGTCGGGCTCCCGCACCCTCGGCAAGCGGCATGGGTCGAAAGTGCGCGGTGCCGTGTTGCCGGACGGGCTACCCCGACACCGTCCATAAAAGCAAGGCGGAGGGCTTCCGGCCTTCAGGCCTCGTGACTTGCAAGGACGCTGTAAGTTCTCGAAACTTTTGCTGGTACAGCAAGTCTTTCTAGACTGGTGGTCATGCCGAATGTCTTTTTCCCAGTCACTCCTTCCGCTGTGGGAGGCGGGGCAGAGGAAGGCGGGGTACTCAAAGCCGGTCACCGAAGACACCCCTGTGTGCAGGCTCCATTTCAAGGCAGAGGACGTTCTGAGCAACTACAGGTTGGTCTCTCCATCGGGTGTGGGTGTCCACGACCGGGGCCGGACGGACCCGAGACCAGGGGTGATACCGTGTCTGTTCGATGTTGAGCAGACATGTTCGCCGTCAACCACACTGCCTTCACCCCAAGCACGGCGAACCATGCCCCCGCCTACAACACCGGTGTCGCAGCCGAGGCCGAGCCAAGGTGCTGCTGGCACCGGCCCCGGGCCCGCGACCAACCCCGACCCACACACCCCCAGCACCACCATGCCCCCGCCTACAACGCCGGTCTCGAGACCTTGTCCGAACCAAGGTACTCCTGGCGCTGGTTGGCATGATGGTGGCAATGCTACCCCAGACATGTCAATGTCAACTGATTCCAATTCATCTGTACAAAGCCCGTTCAACAAAAGGGTAAAAAAAGAACTTGCAGTTATTATTTACCAACTGACAAACATGAGAAACTCCAAATATTTTTTGACGTTTTCAGTTTTGTCAGAAGGACACTCCGCCCGAGACAGCAATCATAAGTGACAGTCAGGAAAATTTTACATGGCAGGCGTAAAATAAAGTGCACATAAATATCAAAAAATTAATTCCAGATTCGCGCAGTTACATCGCGTTATCGCGTTGTTATATCCCGGAGTCCACGGCCCGGGAACGGGGAGCGGGGTGGTGGCGGGGTGCGGTAAGCGACGGCCAGCAGCCGGCCAATGGTGAGCTGGCCCACTTCCTCATCCACCTCGGCCCACTTGGAGAACAGCGCTCGTAGCGGAGCGTTTGGAACTACGACACGGGACAAACCCGGCTTCACTCCATTGCGCCTAGTGTCCCCGACGTCTTTCCCTACACCGTGGCCCAAATTTACGACGATACAGCTCCTGATCCCAGGTAGCTTATCACTCTCCCTCGCAAAGAGATAAAAAAAGGAACGTTTCAAGTTTACCGACTTGAAGAGAAAGTGCGATTTGACGGCCTAAATTAAACGCAGTTTTCGCCAAAAGCGGCCCATTTCACCATTTCCAAGCATTAATTGCCATTTGGCCCAAATTTGCGACGATACAGCTCCTGAACCAAGTTAGCAAATCACTTTTCCTAGGAAAAGGATTAAAAGGAAACGTCCAAAGACCACCGAAATGTAGAGGAAGTGCGATTTGACGGCCTAGATTTGATGCATTGTCTACCCAAAGGCGGTCCACATCACCATTTTGATACATGTCTTGCTGATTGGCCAAACTTTACGACTATACAGCTCCTGAACCAAGGTACCTTATCGGTTTTGCTAGCAACGGCATGCAACAGGACCGTCCAAATAACGCCGCCGTGTCCATAGAATGCGATTAGACATTCTAGATTTTACGCAGTGGCCGCCCAAAGTCGGCCAAAATCGCGGTTTCCATACATTCATGGGTCACCGTTGTGACCAACTCAGGGGGCTGTCTATTATCGATTTGGGTGTAAAGTTAAAAGTTTTTAACCATAGTTTTGTGCTTTGCCTGGTAAAATTTGCACCTTTCTAGAGCAAATTGTTAAAGCATTTTACTGGTTTTAGGAATATCAGCGTTTTTTTAAACACTCTGTTTGTTCAAACAACGCACGGCTACGTAGAAAATAAAGCAATAATTTATTCTTTGAGATCTAATTCAGACTGATTAGCTTTTTGTGCGCTCCAGTGACTCTGGTAAAAGGAGAAAGAGGCGATTAGGTTCCCAACTCGGTTTTTATAAATATGTATAGAAATGACCAGCATGACGAAAAACGCGCAAATACATATTTTCGTGAAAACATTGATTTTGGCTGGTTTTCCTAATTTCACGAAATCCCTGCGGCCCTGCGGTGGCTGGCGATCCGGCAGACGGCTAGACGGCCTCGGCCGCCTCGGCGGGCCGCGTCCTTGCCGCTCACGTCTCTGTCCATTCTCCTGCAGGTGTGAGCGATACAAAACTGGACGTGCGGATGTAACTTTTGTCACCTCGACCTGCCCCCGCTTCCCCAGCTGGTCTACGCGGCGGAGGAGTGGGGGCGTGCCTGCAGCGGGGATAGCGGGACGAAGGGGCTCTGCACTGAGCCATGGCCAGCCGCTCCAGCTGGCCTGGGCCGATCCACGCCGTCCACGCTAGTCCAGTCAACGTAAGCAAAAACCCCCCACAACCTAAGAACTGAATAATTTTTAAACTTTTTAGTAGATGATACGTACACGTGATAACGTGCTTGTACTCTCGTGCTGAGCGAGTACCGAGTTTCCGGCTAGCCAGGCAGCAGTTGCCTGCCTCGTTGCCTGACTAGCAAGCGTACAAGAGGCCGAGCTAGAAGATAGTACGGGCAGCTGTAGGGGCTTGAAACAGCCCGCGCGCCAAGGCCGCGCGCCAAGGCCGCGCGCCAAGGCCACGTGCCAAGGCCGCGTGCCAAGGCCGCGCGCCCCGCATGGTGCCCCAGCGCGGCGGTGAGGACCAGCAGCGCAGCACCCTAGTCTTATTTAGTATCATTTTTCTCGTCGGAACGTGAGGATGCAGAATTCGGCATCCATTCAACTATTTAAGAGATACCCGCAAAAGTTCGCATTGGTACTAGGGCGGAACGGATGCACGGCGTCTGGTTACAAGTGGCGCGGAGTGCTGCGCTGCGACGCGCTGCTCTTGTTTGTTTATGTTGGAGTGTCGACTGACGAAGCTCGGCTGCTTATCGTGACCGGACGCTGCGCCGAGGCTGGAGTGTCAAGTGCAGGACTCTGCGCCGATGCCGCGCTAGCACAGAAAACAACTTTTACGGGTATTGAGTATTCATGTGATAACCCATCATATTGTGCATCCTCGCGTTGAAACAAAGAGAATGATACCCAACACAAGTGGTATTAGGCATATCATTGTGGACGCACATGCGTAGACATGAATACATCAAACAAAATTAGAAAATTAAAATTAAATTGTTTTCCTTAATTAAATGATGAACAAACATAAATTGAAATAAACATTAGTATCATCTGCACGTTAGCGTTAGCGTTAACGTTTTTTTTTCGAAATGTGGTAGAATACTTCGTTGTGAACCTCCTGAAAAAAGATTGCCATCGAAATCGATCGGGACCCCCGTTTTTTCGGACGGGAAAGGCGTAAGTGACGCGCCGCCTATTTTGGCTGATCACTGCGCCGGTTCAATCTGTCGCAGAAAGCTAGGAGAAGAATCAAACTGACCGTGAGGAACCACCGCATTGAACCTTTTTGTGTCCCGGTTCGAAAAGGTTCAAACCGCTCCTCTGCAGGCCTCATTTCTGAAATTGCGATGATTTTTTTCACGGAAATATTCCAAAAACTCCATGATTTAATACGAACCTGGCAAAATTTCAAGAGTAAATGCGGTAGTCCGGTCTCTTAGCTTTCCAACGCCGTTTCGATCGCTCCTGAATTCCAAATAGCCTCTGAGATATGTGCGGTGAAGTGCGCGCCAAACGTGTTCCGGCGCGGCGCGGCGCGGCCGGTGGCTCCGTAAGGCGCGCACGGCCGGAGCGGCCACCTCGGTCACCCGGCGAGAGGCAGTGGGACAGACGGGGTAAGAGGTAAGTGTGCTCCGATCGCGGCACTTGTTCCTACCTTCGTGCCCTACCTTCCATGTAAAAATTTCAAGCCGGCGATTTTTTCTCCTAAAAGATATTAACAAAAAATGATATTTTTGCATCACCTGCGTTAAAAGCATCCCGTTCATATCTAACTTGGTCTTGTAAAGAAACGACAACCCGCACGTCCTTGGGCAAAGACCACTCTACGACACACACTAAGTTATTTTGAGAATCGGTTAGAAACAGGCTGCAAGGAATTTTATTTCTGTGATTTTTAAAGTTAGTTCTTCTATCACCGTTCGAAATAACTGCCCGTCACCGATGCAGGAACGGAGGCGGGCCAAACGATTGTAGCCCAAAAACATCCTTTAACTCTCCCCTTTCCGATGGTGTACTCGGTTTGAACATGTTTGCCTTAGGAGCCGAGCAACAGCGTTAAACGTTTAGCCACGCGGCGTCCCGGCCGGCCCAGCTCCCGGCATGGAGGCTGCCTCGCGCCGTGACGCCGGAGCGGAGCCGCGCTGCGCTGCAGTCTCTCTCGCACTCATTGCTGGGAGATAGGCTACGGGCCGGCGCCGAAGTGCGTTCGAATTTTGAAGATTCACGAGAGGTCGTTCAACTTTTTGCCGATGTATTTAGGCAAAGTTACTCAAAACTTCTGCGCACATCTCACCTCGTTCCCCGATTTTTCGATTCTGTCCCGGAAACTCAACTGCTTTGGCCGGGATTTGATGAACCAAAATGTTAAAGCAAGTGTTCAAATAAACGGTTTGGAATGCGGCAAAAACAAGCGAGGCCTTCCTCATGGCATCTCAAACACGTCTGCCAACTTTCGTGGCATTCGGATCTAAATTGAAGCAACAGTGACGTGACAATCAGTGCAACGCGCATCTAACCGCCCGCCAGAGCGGCGATCCACTCCTTTCGGCCGCAGATAAAGGATCCTCTTATGTCACAAGCACTAAAACTGAACTTGCGATGTTTCTTGAAAGGACAAGCTCAGGTCCCTAGCAACATGTACGTACCAGAGGACACATCAATGAACGGTGTAGAGTTAGTCGGCCACAGCGCTGCCTGTAGCGATGCACCTGCCAAGATGGGCTCTGGTGAGCGACTGAGGAAGCGGAGCAAACTAGGCCGGAGCCTGCCCTCTGCGAGGCCTTTGCCATCATGGGGCCTTGGTTTTCTTTTTTCTTAGTTTGCTGTTTTATGAGGGGAGGGGATTTTAAAATATTTTCTTCGTATTTTTTTTTTTTTTTTGGGGGGGGGGGGGTCTAGGTACTGTTTAAGGGCATTCATCAAGCCCAAATTTTTTTTTTTGAAAATTTGACTGTTGGTTGGGAATATGCTTCTGAAACATGTCCCAAAATATTATTGCTCTACGACCAATACTTTGGGCGTAACGACGCTCCAAAGTTTAAAACGGCAACGCACTAGACGGCCAAACCAAAAAAGATATCGAAACGAAAATTTGAAGGCATGTTGTCAGCAACTGTGTGCATTTCAAGACATATTTTTAAACACGATCGAAATTCAAAAAATAGTCCTTTAGGCCCTTGAAAAAAATGCTAATTTTTAAATGTCCGATTTTAGAGTTTTAAAATATGTCTTGAAATAGGGGGGACGTTTCTGAGTGCAACGGTGCTACTCCCATCGTTCTAGCTGCATTGGTTTTCGATTGCGGTAAGTTTTTAGTTTGAAATCTCGTCAGCAGTAGAAAGAGTAAACACTACTCCGGCCAATTCGCTCTCTGTCGCACGGGGTGAAGCCGTCAGGTAGTCAGCAGACAGACCGGCGGACGGCGACGGGACGACGGAAGAACAATGACAGCATGTGCCGCCGCGTCTGGTATGCAGCCAGGCCGGAGGGTGGCCAAGACCGGGCCAATTTTGCCCAGATTTCGGTCGCCACTCCGGTCAAAATTATCGTAGAAAAAGAAATCAACCACCACTAGAATCGTTGTTTTCCGAGGAAACGATTACTGCGTGGCGAGAACTCGAAAAGTGGCTCGTTTGAAAATTTCTAATTTGGGTCTTGGGCAATAAATCAGCCTGTCGTCACGCTTTCCTCGGTGCAGCCGGCAGTGAATGAGGACTCTCAACACAAAAGGAAGGCAAAACCTAGTCGCACCTAGAACGCAAAATTTTGAATGCGTCGTTCGACACGTTTGCAATATTCACCAATGTACTCAGGGGAAAATTTCAAATCTACCCATGTAAAAATAATTTTTCTGCTGTTATTTTGGCACTCTAATAAGAAGTGCACTAGACACCTATACCAAAATAATCAGCTTATCTTGACACACATTTCTGTTGTGGTGTCAAAAATAGTCATTTTTTCCTGCAAATGGACTTAGTAAAACTTCGCCACACCAGACTAGCCGGCCGGCAGCGCGGCCGAGACCCCGGCCCGGAGCGGATCCTCCGAGGTGTCATCTGGTCCGTCATGCCTCCCTCCCCCCGCACTCCGGCTGGGGGCCATAAACAATTCGGCTGCGATACCTGGGCTCCGGGGCTAGCCAGCGTTGTTGCGTACGCCACCCAAACACCACTTCGGAGCGGCCTTTTCGCGGACTTGGGACCTTGATGAATGCCCTTAAGAAGAGACCATGTCGTTACAAATACTGATAAGCATCCCATAACTTTCTTGAAATCTTATTTTTGTTTTCTTTTAGAGGGTATACCTCGTTGGCGTGTTGGAGCGGCAGAGACGCCCAACTCTGTGTAACGCCGTCCTGGTCACATCGTAAGAGATGCCGACATGAAACTTACGTCACAGGCAAAGTAAGGCTCAGTTTCGGTGACGGTGGGCTCCGGTGGGCTCATATTATTTTTTGAACACATAAGTTAGGCTCCAGGGCAGTCCAGCTTTTACCCACAACAACACCTCAGAGAGTTGGACTATCCAGAAAAGGGCGAAACCACGTTTTTGCTGTATTTGTGCTGTATATACAAAAAAAGTTGTCCCTCTTCGCGTGTGGATAAAATTTTCAAGGTTCAAAACGGTATAGGCAGACCTCTAAACATCGCTTTTGGGTGACTCTGGAGAGAGGACGTGCAAAAGTTCTGCTGAAGAGCTGAGTGAATGTGGCCCACCCGCCCAGACCACCCGCCTGCTCCCCTTGTAAAAAAGATTGAGTCCGAAAACTGGCCGGAGCGGACTGTCCGTAACGTGTGATGGCGGGCGGTCCGGAAAGCTGCCTCGGACAGCTCCAGAACTGGGCCTAGATATTGAAAATCAGCAAGATATCGGACAGTCCGATCGGAACGGACAGTCCGAAAAGCCTCCCGTGCAGACTTCCAAGCCACTTTTTAGCAGATGATGTTAATCAGCTAGCTTTGACTCTCGACAGTTTAGCAATTAAATGTACCAAATCAGTTGCAAATGTTGCAGTTGCACGTTGCATTGGCACGTTGCGGTAGCAGTTGTAGCGAGAAGTCAGTTGTAGCGAGTAGCAGTTGTGGCAGGGGCACCGGCATCGTACACCCACTGTTAAAAAAAAAGAAGGAAATTCCTGCTGTGGGGGAGGCAACGCCCAAGTAAAACCCCAGGGGGTTGAAATTTCAACACCCAGTGGGTGCAGATTTTTTGGAACCCAGTGGGTAGGCAATTTTCTCAACCCAGGGGTGGTAAAACCAAATTAAAGGACCCAATGATGGATTTTCATGTTGGCACTAGGGAATGGCGTTTCTAGACCCACAACTTGAATTTCCTCAGTGGCCACGTTAAATAGTGTTTCAGGACCCACAACTTGAAATTTCTTAGTGACAATAGCGATTCGTGTTTCAAGACGCACAACTTGAAAATTACAGCCCAATGTCATTTTTTTCAAAAATATGTTTCAGTGGCAGGCGTTAATTATGTGCCTCTATCTCGCTGCCCCCCTCCAATTCAGTTCTGATCCTGTTGTACACCTTACGGCCCGAATGCGCTGACGCAGACTTGGACTGGAAGATTCGAACCTCGGTCCTGGAGCTTCGTAGCGCGGACGCTTACCCCGACACTACAGGACTTGATGGAGGAGGTGCCACGCCGCACCGTACATGCTCCGGGCGCGGCGCAGCGAGCTGCAGCGTGCGGGGGTGGGGGTGAGCGACATGCGCGCGTAGAGGGCGGGGGAGGGGGGTGCGGAGCGACGACGACGCCTACCAGCCGCACGAATCGCTTCAAAGCTTCAGGAAATGGACAGTGAGGATCAGTGCATGTGAAAAGTGTCAGGTAACTAAAATTTAAGTTTCTACGACTATTTTGACCGGAGCCTTATGACGGCGTACAGGACCACAAGGTCAGCGACTAGACTAGTTGTAAGAAGTTGACGTCTATACTATTGTAAAAGTCACCGGACCTTCTAGTTCTTCGCTAAAACGCAAATCTTTGTTTGAGCACTGGCCGTGCATTGACGAGTCGTCCGTGACTCCAGCCTCGGCGCATTGTCCGGTCACGATAGGCTGCCGAGCTTCGTCAGTCGACCGGATTATACGGTGTCAGTCGACACTCCAACATAAACAAACAAGAGCAGCGCGGCGCAGCGCAGCGCAGCACTCCGCGCCACTTGTAACCAGACGCCGCGCGTCCGTTCCGCCCTAGTACCAATGCGAACTTTTGCGGGTATCAGTTAAATAGTTGAATGGATGCCAAATTCTGCATCCTCGCGTTGCGACGAGAAAAATGATTCCAAATAAGACTAGGATAGCGGCGAGAGCGCAGGCGTGCCCGTATGAAAACGAATTGTTCCGAAATCCTGCCCCCGCCGTCCCGGGCTGTCCCCAGCCCAGAAGCATCCAAAAGCCTTGGGGTTGTTCCGTCATTGGTCCGCGAACTGGCCGGTGTTCGGACGGGCTAGCCCGACCTGCGCTCGGGACTCGCCGGAAAGTCCGGGTCAGTCCGACGGGAGTCCGGGGCAGCGGACTTTCCCGGAAAACGTCCGAGGAAGGTCTCCCTTCCGGACTGTTTGTGGAATTCCGTACCGTTTCCCCTCGCATTGGGACTTAAAAAAAATTTCCTCTGGCAGAGCTATTGAGCTACAGAGTTCCGGTGTGTCGAGGTGCATCCACAATGATCAATCTCCCGCCTTTTGTCACCAAATTTAGTATCGCAAATACAGTAACTTTTGCCGGAACTGAGTAAATATACTGGAAAAAATTCCTGTCAAAATTTACAGAAGTCAATTAATTTGAATTGTTTCATAACACCGGCAAACTAACTTGAACAATGAACTTTCCATGCAGATATGAATAAGAAGTCGCGTTAAAGTATTTTAAATAAAAGGTCGCCATCACAAATCCCCACCATTCTATCATGAACAACGCGCCGCCCAGCGGTCAGAGTAAGGAGCGGAGCGGAGAGCGCACCGCCAAGTCAGTGAAGAGGCTCGCCGGAGCGCCAGGCTCTCATCTGTCGGGTTACCTTAGTTGACTCCGACGTCAGCACGAGCGTGCAGAAAAAGGAAGACAAGTGGGAAGCGAGGGTTCGAGTACAACTTGCCTCTCGCCAACCACCATCGGATTTTTTTCGGACGAACCCGGGGCTCGGACAGTCCGGAACGGGCCAGCACATCGGTTCTCGGACACATCCGTGCAGTTGCCGATTTAGGGACATTCTGGAGCTTGTTTGGACTAGCCCGACAGACCTCTTTCGGGCTGGTTCCCCGCTCGGACGGATCTCGGAGCAAATCTTTTTTAAACGGGCGGGCACGGGCGCGGGCGCGGGCGAGTCGAAGCCCCCTCCGCACCATAATTCTTGGAAAGCCATCCACGCGCTCGCTGTCCCCGTACACGACACGAGAGTACAAGCATTATGATACATTAATAATTTTAATTTTCGTTATTGTTTTTGCGAATAACTGTGTACATAAATGCATCATATGCAAAAAGTAAAATATTTGAGTTGGTGGTCGTATTAGCGTGAGCGTGACCCTTGGTGCTGCGTTCCCGCTTTAAGGCATATTGCTGGAATAAAATTTATTGAGCCCGTTTTTCGCAATGCATTCACTTCGTCACGACTTAATCGTGAACTGCCATACATTCGTGTTACCGCCCCTATCAGTGTAACATCTGATTCCACGTTAGCGTTGGCGCAATTTTGGTAATAAACAGGGTTTGCAATAATACTCTTTTTGGAATACGAATCAGCACAACAAAATGCACTACATTTACTGACATTCAGCTTTAGATAATTGTGCTCTGGGCTGCTGTGTCCTATTGACTGCGTTCCTCGTGTGTGTATGTGTGTTAGTGTGTGTGTGTGTGTGTGTGTGTGCGCGCGCGGGCGCACACATGTAAGTGAGCGCATGTGAGTGTATTGTGTTTCCACGCAGTTCCCTTACCCAGGCTGCGCTATGCCAAGTTTATGCCACGCCCCTCCCCCACTCCCCAATCGTCCTCCCTCCCTCACTAGTTGCCGCTGCCAGGCAGCAGGCAGCCCGTTTCGGAACATTCACCGCCAGCCCCTGGACGTCGACTGACCTACAGCTGAACCAGTGCGCTAGCCTGCTCCGAAGCCCTACGAGCGACAAGCTGCACCTGAACCACTACAAACAGCAGTCCAAGGAGAACAAGTCAAACCTGTACAACGTGAAGACATTCTCGCGTTCTCCAGCGTAATCTTCGACGTCTTTCATTGCTTCGATGGGAACCCCTAGCATGGTGAGTTTTGTTCATTTTTCCTAAGCTGCACTAGAGAACTGTTATTTTTAGCAGATGATGTTAATCAGCTAGCTTTGACTCTCGACAGTTAAGCAATTAAATGTACCAAATCAGTTGCAAATGTTGCAGTTGCACGTTGCATTGGCACGTTGCGGTAGCAGTTGTAGCGAGAAGTCAGTTGTAGCGAGTAGCAGTTGTGGCAGGGGCACCGGCATCGTATACCGACCACCCGACCCGGGGCAGCGATAAATAGCGCTGATGCACTTGAGCAGGCTAGGAGCATCCGCCTCGGTCCTCAGCCCCAAGCCCCCCCCCCCCCCCACCCCGCATCCATACTCTTCTCTACACAGGCGGAGCCTGCCGCGGCGTCGCCGCGTCGCCGCGTCGCCAGCATTTTGCGGCTTTTCGCTTCTAGCGGTCGAACGATGCATTTTACACATATACAACCTCTATATCGTTTTAATCGTCTTCGCCCGTTCTTTGTAATGCACCAGTTAAATTCTCAAAACTCGAAATTCTCAAGTCGGATTTTGCGGTTTTTCGTCTCTATTCGCTTCTAGCGGTCAAACGATGCATTTTACACATACACAACCTGTATATCCTTTTAATCCTCTTCGCCCGTTCTTTGTAATGCACCAGTGAAATTCTCAAAAGTCGAAATTTTCCCTTGGCACCTAGCGTGAGATCACCCGGTTACGCTGCTTTGAACCATCGCTGGCGCGCAGCCGCAGCAGACTGATTCCGATAGTCGTTTTTGTCGCTCTGTCTCTCTCGCACTCAGGGCATTTCGTCTTGCATTCATGGGGCGTCTAGAACAACCATGCATTACCATAAACATTTTCATTAGTATCATCTGCTTTCACGTTAGCGTTAGCGTTAACGTTTTTCCGTTATAACGGGATCACACCGGGTGATTTTTCGCTTTCTGTCAATTATTTGAAGTTTGCAAGGGCACCAAAAGGGGATCATATTTCACCGTAATGGTAAGCAAAGTTGATAGGGGCAAAAATTTCAGTATCAGCAGTAATATTACGTTCAAATCGCGTCCGAATCAATCGTTTTGTGAAGAGGTCCGATGGGTGGGGCCGTGTCGGCGTGACGGAGAGATGTGAGGGTTGGAGGTGGGAGGCTAGCGTAACGCCTTGATTAGTTGAAAGTGGAGAAAGGAGGGATTAAAGTAGTCAGGAGTGTAGCACGCAAATAAAAGGTGGTTCGTTTTTTAGTGATCCCTTGGTCAGCCGGGTGTTCTGTGACGAATTCGAAATTTAACGCAACTCTTTACACATGGATTAGGTTATGTTGCGCTGTTGACAACCCCTGGGCAACGAGCAGCTAAAACACGATGATGCCTACGCTTACGTAAAAGAAAATGATTCTAAAGCGGGAGTGGGGCAAAGGTTTTGACAATCAGACACGGGCTCTAGCGCTACAAGAAAGCTTCCTGTGAATTGTTTTGAGGTGGGTAAATTTTTAACTGAGTTATCAAATTTCGAAAAACTCAAAATCATTTCAGATCGATCAGAAAAAGTACTTTAGCGAAGAAAAAATAGTTGCGGATCGTAAATGGGACGACGAGATCTTGTAAAGTATGTAAGCGCAAGGTCCGTGCGATGACATTTAGGCGTAAAATGCAGTGCTGGAATTTTGGTTCAATGTTCAAGAAGTGTTTTCGAAAACAGCCTGTCAGTTTTAGGAACTGCCGTTAAAATTTTTTATTACTTCACTGGCGGGCGGTGAGACACGCGTTGCACCCATGAAGGTGTCCCGTCTCTGTGGCTTCAATTTTGATCTGAATGTTAGAAAAATTGGTAGATGCGTTCAAGATGCCATGTGGAAAGCCTCGCTTGTTTTTACAGCGTTTCGAACCGTATATTTGCACATTTCTTGAACAGTTCCGTTTATCGAATAGCGCCACAACAGCTCAGCTTGTAGGACAGAATACAAAAATCGAAAAACGAGGTGCGATTCGCGCTGAAGTTTCAAGAAACTTTACGGTAACGCTTCGTTTAATCGGTTCAATCTTTATAATTCGATGAAACTTTGGCGGCGTGGACGGCGTGTATCGTCCGGCTCGGCTAGAGCGTGCGGAGCCTTCTCGCCCCACTATCCCCGCAGCAGGCCTGCCCCCACTCCTCTGCCGAGTAAACCAGCTAGGGGAGCGGTAAGATGTGCAGGGGGAGTGGGCGTCTCCCTTCGTAGAGGTCCGCACGGTTGGCCAGCCTCACAGCTTCGTTGCCAAGCACATGGGCCGGCGGCACGCCGTCATCGCCTGCCGCTTGCATGACGAGGATGGGTGGGCCGGCTTAAAGACTTGTATAGTAAAAGACCCGCAACCGAGGTAATCAGTTTTGATTGGCCGAGCGAGGTCACGTGCTCACGGGGTCCGCCATTTTGGGGGTGTAGGGTAGGCAACATATAATGAAAAAAAATAACGTAAATATACTAAATAGTTTGATATCCGCAAATTGATATCATATTTCTATCAAAAAACTGAAATCAGAAAGCATAAAATTTGAGAAATAAGTTTCAAAGCTTCTGAAACGAAATGTACATGTCCATGTTTGAAGCTGTATGTTGGCATCATTGAGCGCGAAATGCAAGTCTATGCAGGCACCGGGGCGCGGGGTGTGGGGCAGAGGGAGGGGAAGCGTCGCCATTTTGGGGTGGCGGGCCGAGCCGTGGTGAGCCGAGCCGTGAGTCTGCGGGTCTTTTACTATTCAGGTCTTTAGGCCGGCTCTGCCGTGCCGGTAAGAAGCGCCGAACGTGGATCACAAAACGGCCAAGGAAACGTAGCACCATGGCCCCAAACCTCTTCACTGTGTTCCGTACTTTTCCTTACTTTTTTCTACCAGTGCACCCCGGGTAGGTCAACGGGGTCCACGGGCTGATCCGTTAGGTCAGCAGACTGGTCCGTGGGGTCGACGGGCTGGTCGGCGGGGTCAACAGGCTGGTCCGCCGGGTCCACGGCCCGTTTCGCGGGGTCCGCGGGCTGGTCAGCCGGGTCCACGTGTGGGTGCACAAGGTCCGCTGGGTTGACAGTTAGGGGCCGTCGAGATTACACTGTTTTCGATTTCGACATCGCAATAGCACTCAAAAGTTTCGTTTTTTAATGCTGAGACCAGATTCGACCTCCGTTATGCGATCGGACAATTTCTTGATGTCCCTACAAGCCGTTTTAGTCGAAAAAGTGGAGTTTTATTCTATTTTCTACGTTTTTAGGGCTTGGATCGCTCCCCTGCCGGTCGGGAAGCGGTCCGATGGTAGGATGGTCAACGCCAACACCAAATCTAAAGTTCTGAGTCGTAAGAAGCTATCGGAACACATGCATATGCATCCCAGATCTCGATAAACGGTTATTTTCCCCTAAAAATCCACGTTTTTTGATGTTTTGGCGGCATTTTTTGATAGTTCCGAGGGCCGTAGACCTTGGTGACATGACCAGTGGTAGTGAAAGGCAGCCCAGGGTTGGCGGACATACAACCCACCCCCAGCCCAGCGCCCGGGAGGCACTGGAAGGGCGAGGGGAGGCGGCGTCGCAATGCTAGAAAAGCTCTAAAATTGGCTGCGACCGCCGCGCTCCCCGTAAATGCAGTTGCGTGCAGGTCTTAGCTCAGCGAGTGTTACAGCACACTGGTGAGGTCTGATAGTGTCACAGCACTGTGGCGAAAAGGTACGGAAAATTCTGTTAATTTTTTTGCCAGGATTCTCCGTAGCCCTCTTATCAATATTCTCCGTAGGCTCTTTCAGTATTCTCTGTAGTGCCGTACAGTATTCTCCGTAGGACCGCACAGTCTCCTCCGTAGGGCCTGGAAGACTGTATGGTCCTACGGAGATCACTGTAAGGTCCTACGGAGAATACTGTGCGGTCCTATGGAAAATACTGCAAGAGCCTACGGAGAATACTGACAAGGCGGCTACGGAGAATTACCACAAGCTGTTTACAGAATTTTCCGTAGCTTTTTGCCACAGTGTAGCGTTGTACTCAAGGGGAAACAACTCAAAAAAATATGTACACCGAAATTCATGGTCAATCTTGAATTTTAGTCCAATTCCTTCCAAATTCATAAAAATTAGGCATTCAAAGAAATTCTTCAAAAAACGGTGAAATTCATATCAAAATTCATAGAAATTTGGCTGCAATTCATTGAAATTCATCCGAAATTCATGTGGAATTCAAAAATTTGTACACTGAAATTCAAAGTTATTTCCCCTTGGTTGTACTGCAAGACGTTTCTGCCCAGCAGCAACCTAGGGCGGGCGGGGGGCGGGGATACGAATTCGGAAGGTCTCACGCCGGCCTGGCCAACTCGCTTCCTCCTCCCGCCCGCCTGGGTGAGGGATGCTTGCCCCGCCCGTTCGCCCGCTCCCCGCGCGGGAAGCGGGCGAATGAGCGGGGCAAGCGAGTTGGCCGGGCCGGCGTAAGACCTGCCGAATTCGTACCCCCGCCCCTGCCCGCCCTAGGTTGCTGCTGGGCAGAAACGTCTTGCAGTACAACGCTGCGACACTATCAGACCTCACCAGTGTGCTGTGTGCTGTAACACTCGCTGAGCTAAGACCTGCACGCAAATACTGCATTTACGGGGAGCGCGGCGGTCGCAGCCAATTTTAGAGCTTTTCTAGCATTGCGACGCCGCCTCCCCTCGCCCTTCCAGTGCCTCCCGGGCGCTTGGCTGGGGGTGGGTTGTATGTCCGCTACCCCTGGGCTGCCTTTCACCACCACTGGTCATGTCACCAAGGTCTGCGGCCCTCGGAACTATCAAAAAATGCCACCAAAACATCAAAAAACGTGGATTTTTAGGAAAAAAATAACCGTTTATCGAGATCTGGAATGCATATGCATGTGTTCCGATAGCTTCTTACGACTCAGAACTTTAGATCTGGTGTTGGCGTTGACCATCCGACAATCGGACCGCTTCCCGACCGGCAGGGGAGCGATCCAAGCCCTAAAAACGGAGAAAATAGAATAAAACTCAACTTTTTCGACTAAAACGGCTGGTAGGGACATCAAAAAATCGTCCGATCGCAAAACGGAGGTCTAATCTGGTCTCAGCATTAAAAAACGAAACTTTTGAATGCTATTGCGATGTCGAACTCGAAAACAGTGTAATCTCGACGGCCCCTACAGTTGGGTCCACGGGGTCTAAGAGGTTCACAGGCCGGTCAACGGTCCCAGCTACGGCGCCGGCAACCCTTGCTCTACCCCTGGTGGCGCCCGCTGCCGTTCGCGGGGCAGCGGTTCGCCGCCTCCGGGTGGTACGCCTCAGAGTGGCATCAGGCATCTCGAATGGATCAAAGGGGTCTTGTGGTTCCCAGGCTGGAAGCTCCATGTCCTGCAGCTCAAGGGCCTCTCCTTGGACCGTCTCTCTCAAAACTATGCGTGACTAAGTTTTAGTACAGTGATAGCTTGCTGCATTTTGGAACACCAGGAAGGTCATCCTGTCCAGTTTCTCAGTTGACCTCTGGATGTTATGGTCCAAGAGCCTGTACCTTAGCTTCCGGCACCGCGACACGATACTGGCACTCATGGCCGCACTAAATTTTCGCTACAATGTGGCTTCGTGAAGCCGGAATTTCGAGCCGATCGGAAGAGTTTGGGCCCAGGTTCGATTTTCGGTGGGGTAAAAATACGATCACAATTTTCGACTCGAGTTGGACATTGTTTCATATGTTTTCGGGGGTGCCGATACCGAAAATGGCATTAATTTTGACCCCAGAGACCCACGTACGAATCCCGATAGGGTCAAATGCGACCAAAATTTTTCCTTTTTGACCCCGAACTGGACCCAGGCGGTCGAGTGCCGTTTCCGTCACATACGACCCTAATCTTTATTTCGAGGTAGACATGGTTTCATACGTTAAGGGTGCTGATGACGAAAGTAACATCTATTTAGTTTCCGACAGAGATTCGTATCTCTATGGGCTTTATTACGACAGCAATTGCAAATGTTTAAAATGTACGGGACGGGCCAAAGTTGCCGATTTGTATCGCCCACTTTCCCTGTTATTTCTGCGTACAGATGACTTTATGTAATAATTTACGGAAGCCTCCGTAAAAAACGGAAGAATTTCTAACCACGATAGGCGGGGCACGGAAGAGAGAGGGGCAGAAAGGCAACTGGGTCGGCAGTTGATGATGATGATGATGATGATGATGATGATGGGGGCAGGGAAGGCCATGCAGAGCCAGAGAATAAGTTCGGAGAGCCGAGCCGAGCCTTTTTCCAACTTCAAAGCCGCATATCTCTAGAACGGTTAGCCGCACAAAGCTGCGCCAGTTTAAGATTAAGCACACATTTCTATATAAGCATACCCGTATAAAAACAAATTGTTCCGAAATCTTGCCGCCAGCCGTCCGAAGGAGCCCCCGCCCTCCCGGGCTGTCCCCAGAAGCGTCCGAAAGGCTTCGGGTTGTTCCGTCATTGGTCCGCGAACTGGCCGGTGTTCGGACGGGCTAGCCCTGCATGTGCCCGGGACTCGCCGGAAAGTCCGGGTCAGTCCGACAGGAGTCCGGGGTAGCGGACTTTCCTGGAAAACGTCCGAGGAAGGTCTCCCCTCAGGACTGTTTGCGGAATTCTGTACCGTTTCCTCTCGCATTGAGACTTAGAAAAAATTTCCCCTGGCAGAGCTACTGAGCTACAGAGTTCAGGTGTGTCGAGATGCATCCACAATGATCAATCTCCCGCCTTTCGTCACCAAATTTAGTATCGCAAATACAGTAACTTTTGCCAGAAACTGAGTACATATACCGGAAAAAGTACCTGTCAAAATTTACAGAAGTCAATTAATTTGAATAGTTTCATAACACCGGCAAACTAACTTAAACAATGAACGTTCCATGCAGATATGAAAAAGAAGTCGCGTTGGACATAAAGTATTTTAAATTAAAGGTCGCCATCACAAATCCCCATCATTCTATCATGAACAACGCGCCACCCAGCGGTCAGAGTAAGGAGCGGAGCGGAGAGCGCACCGCCGAGTCACTGAAGAGGCTCGCCGGAGCGCCAGGCTCTCATCTGTTGGGTTAGCTCAGTTGGCTCCGACGTCAGCACTGGCGTGCAGAGAAAGGAAGTAAAGTGTGAAGCGAGGGTTCTAGTACGGCTTGCCCTCGCCTACCACCATCGGATTTTTTTTCAGACTAATCCGGGCCTCGGACAGTCCGGAACGGGCCCGCACATCGGTTCTCGGACACATCCGTAAAGTTGCCGATTTGGGAACATTCTGAAGCTTGGTCGGACTAGCCCGACGGACCTCTTTCGGGCTGGTACCCCGCTCGGACAGATCTCGGAGCAAATCTTTTTTAAACAGGACCAATTTTGGAGTCAGTCGGGGGGAAAAAACCTCAAATATCCACAATTTGTGTCTTTTTAGGTAATTTTTGTTTAAAATTTCGACGTAAAATTTAATGTTTTTAGTTGAAGCTCAAATCTGTTGTGCTCATTGTATTTCTCGTTCAATTTAAGGCCAGTATACAAAATTTCACGACTCTAGACCGAAAACACGCTGCGTAGCAAGAAATACCCAAATTCACTGTAAAAGCGGTAACAAAAAAGAAAATTGCCCAACAAGTCCACAAAAAAAGGACCTAAGGATCTGAAATTTTGGCAACCCTCATCTTTTATAGAGTACTACTAGAAAAAAAATCGTGACGATCCAAGAGGGTCGATGTAAGGTCCTGTTTTTCTTATATGATCCCTCTCTTGGCCAGCTTTGTGCTGCTTCAGTGCGATTTGCCGCGCCCAGCGTACGATTCTTAAAACTGTCACAAAACAGAAAATACTGTTTTTGCGTTGTTCAGGAGGCACACTCGCGGGGTTGCGCCTGGCTGCACTCAGATCATGCTGTCGTGCTGACCCCTCGTCTCACGGCAAAGACTCGCTTGCCTCTGACCGCCGCACCAGCGCCAGTGCGTGACTGCCCGCGTGCGGTCATTGCTCTGGTCAAAGCAGCGCGTGGTTTTCTATGCTTTACTAAAAAGCCGGAGTTTCTCCGGCTCGGCGTGGCCTGCGCGGCAAAAAGCTCAGCTTGGTTTCACTCCACCAGCTATGCCAGGTGACAGGTTTCCGGTTGGCAGGGATTGGCAGGGCTTTACACATTGCTCAGTCGTGCCTTGTTGACAAAAAGGAGCCCAGTATGTATGGATTATTGCACGCTCACCTTTGTGGTGCTGAGTGGCCTTTCTCTTCTTTACCCGATATTTATCAATTGTGGAACAAATTTTACCCCTCTTGTGGATTGTAAAGCCCGCGGCGCTGAGGTGTATCGCGGGGCAGCTGATGCCTTCTCGCATCGCTCGCCTACTACGCGCCTCAAACTAAACGGCGCATACCCCAAGTACATTTTTAATAAATTCAGCGTCTGAACAGTTTTCAAGGTACAGTGAATGCACGTTCTCAGGGTACAGTGAATTCCGCTCAGTGAGGTACAGGCTTCCGGGCACGGTGTTCAGCAAAGGCACAGTGTTCAGCGCAAGGTTAAGCGTGTTTTAAACAGTTACTCTATAAATTTAGCAAAGGAAAGCCTAGCCAAGCAGTGTTCTGTTAGATCCGATGAAAATTCACAAAAAGAATTCAGAGGACACCTAGAAACGATTTGCCAACTGTCGATTTGGATTCATCTGTATGTCATTCCTTTACATCAAAACATCAATTTTTTTTAAAGAATGCCCTGAGGTTAAAATCGGTATATCTGCGAAAGACCAGTAAAAGTGGGTTATCAGGTGCTTGCAAATGAGCCAGAATTCTGTGTAAATGCACCAAACCTCAAATATGCACGTGAACGCCGACAAGTCATACCCATAATTCTGCTGGGCTGGACCTGTAGAAATGCGGCAACGTGGCGCGGGCGCACATCATCGGTACATTGGCAAACCTGCACAGACCGTGTTATGAGTTGCCTGTCCCCGCGGTGCACAGTGAAGGTGGTAAAAGACGCACGAGTGCATCACCGCCTTTGCTTCGTTCGCCATGGCCCGAGTGTTTCCGCAGCATTTTAAAAATAAAAGGGCTTGCGGAGAGGGGTTGTGCCGAGATGGTACCCCCTCTAAGTTCCGCGTTCTCAAGGGGTTAACCTAAGGGATGTGTTCGCAGGTTTCGATGGTCTTTTCGTCCAGGGGGTAAACGGTGCATCGATTTGACTCGAAAATTTAGGGAATCGTTGAGCCGTGGGTTCTCGGGTGGAACCAGTCTTAAACGTTTTTTTGGCACCCCTTGGATTAGCAAGGCGTCAAAAGGGTGTCGCAACCCCTAAAGCGAAACACGCAAATTTCCGAAACTTGATTTGCCTGGGTTTTTACGAACTCCAGATTCGGACCACCAAGTCTGACAAAAGTTGTCTGAATATTCCGATTTTTTTAACAGTGCAGAAGAGGCTTATAGATTGTTTGCAGTCGGTTATAATCAGTTTTGAAAACCACCCTCGTGAGGGGGTGTGGTTACTGTGGAAAGGGTCGGAAATGTCTTATTGTGGTTGCTCTTGATTGAATCGGTACACTGCAAATTTTACATTTCCGATCATTAAAGGTCGAAAATTCTGACATGTTGATCTCGGTTTTTAGCGGCAGTGTAAATTTACGATGCCTTTTTTTATTTTGCAGGAAGGGTCTACTTTATTGTGGAGCGGAGTACTCAAACAAATAGTACAAGGACAGTTCTTAGACGACGACGCAGGTAATAGGGTATTCCGACGACCAGGCCAGAACCTTTAACAGTAGAATAGGCTGGCTTTGTGCGAGGGCCGCACAACTGATTTGTCATTCTCAGAGGCTTTCGCATTCTTGACATTCAGGTTTTTCTACTGATTGAGTTCCGGCCGTGTTGTGTCAAATACCACATTGAACCATTGTTTGTTTTTTAATGTTTAAAAATCACATTGTTAAATTTTTTTTTTTTTTTAGTGCTTAAATGTCTTGAGTCTCATCGCCATAGTTTAAGAAAACGCATAAATTTGTTGTGCGAAAGTAAAAAGTGCTACATATTGGCTCAAAACTTGACAAGTGCAGTTTGGTCAATGTACAAACGTCACAAAAATTGTTTGTCTTTCTTGGTGGAAGAGGATCTCTACTATACGCTGACCCTGCATTTAATATTGCTCGTATATGAGGGCAGAGTGAAGAGCCTCATGACTCAGGTTTTTTTTTTTAAAAAATCCTTTGAAAGTCTTTTAACACTACATGTAAGGAAGTTTCATACACAAAAAACTAATGTATAGGTAATTTCTCACAGATGCAAGACCTGACTGTGCTGGAAGGTATCAACATCATAAAAAAACTAAAACAAAAGTATGCTGATAAAAATAAGTTGTTAAAAAGAAAAAAAGAAGTCTTAGGATTGCTTGTGCAGGTTGGTTTACCTTTTCTTATTTTACTTGTGATATTCTCTTTGTGAGTTTCCGGAAAAAAATTTCCTTATTCCAGGTTTTTGCATTGAAAGCTACAAAGGCACTTGTCGACGAAGAACCGAACATACTTAATGATATACTATCAGAGTGGGTTGGAACGTTTTCTTTCGATCCAGACTTTGAAGCCATGACTGAAAAATTAGCTTCCTTTCCAGTTACAGTTTTTCGTCTCATAGCTGTAACAACTAGTTTACGAATGCATGTAAGTAAAAGTTTTTCTTTACTCGTTTTTTATACTATCCATATTTGCCATGTATTAGGAATGAGAATTTTGTTCATTGAGCTTTTTGCTCAACATGGTTTACCACGAAAAGTGCAATACGCATTTGATTAACAATATGAGATGACCAAAGTTCGCGTAACTTTTTTACGAAAAACTTCTAGTTTTTTAATTATGTCCGTGAGAATCTGAACAAGAAAAAAACGATTAAAAATATGTGGTTTATGTACACTATGATAAATGCATCTTACAGAATTTTAAGTTAGGAACGTCTGGCACCCCAGAAATATTTAATGATATTTTTAAAATAATAAAAAACATTCAATTCTAAACATTAAGCTGCATGCGCAATTTCGCGAATGATTTGTTCCGGGTAGTCGAAGATCTGTTGAGTGATGAGAACTATCTTTCACGAAGTAGGATCTTTTAGCGAGTAGCGTAAGATCTAGGTAAGCCTGTTAGGTTAGGGAATTCAAGACCATTGCTGCAAGCTGCATGCGGTATTTCACCAAAGATCTGTCCCGAGTTGACATTGGTTTGTCGCGAGTAGGCAAAGATCTGTCACGACGTAGCTACTGTTTGCGAGAAGGCTAAGTCCTGTCGCGAACCCGTTTGGTTGGGTGAGGTTCTTTGGTTAAATAATTTAAGGGAAAACACCCGTCGGTCACCATGTGAACCTTCCCCGAACTAGTGCACCCATAGCGAAGCAGAGCTACCCTGCCAAGAGAAATTCCGCGTGAAGTCCATCAAGGAGAAAAAAAGTGTTTTGACTATTTTATTAATATTCTAAAATATTTCTGGGACGTTAGGCGATTATTTCTGTTTATTCTGCAGTGATTATTCCTGAGGTGATGAAACCAGGTAAACTGTCCCACTAGGTATAACTCCACCAGGTATATTTTCCATCAGATACACAATATTTTATTTTAGTTTGGTTACGCAGATTCCCACCTAATGTTAATCCCAGATGTACACTTATTTATAAATTTTATTGACGCAGGTCAGCGGATATAAATCCTACTAAGTATACTTCCTCACAGGTATAATTCCCGCTAGGTATGATTTTTTTTGACAACGTATTGCTTGGTAAAAGTTTTATAAAATTTTGTGAAAGAAAGATGTTTAAAT
The DNA here is from genome assembly GCA_030522485.1 of Stenchaetothrips biformis. NCBI lineage: Eukaryota > Metazoa > Arthropoda > Insecta > Thysanoptera > Thripidae > Stenchaetothrips > Stenchaetothrips biformis. The sequence continues at coordinate 589,788 of CM060097.1, read as the reverse complement.
TAATTCCTTAACCGTTGTATACCTTGGAAAAGTTTCTTTGTGAACTGTGATAAAAGATGCTCTGCAAATCCAAGTGTAGGACAGTAAAGAGCCTTTTTGCTAGAATCAGAAGAGTCGTTTGTTCTGTGCTTGGAAAGATGAACACTCAAGTTCAGTGCCGAATTTTACCGTCCAAGTATCACGCACGAAATGGTTTCAGCTCGCTTAGGATTCCGTTCATGTGAGCTTTACACTAACAAGCGTTCAAACCATAGGTCATTTTATCAGAGGAAAGAAGAGGGAGAACGAAGCCGATTCAAGTCACTGTCAATGCGAACTATTTGTTTCGCAGGGCGTTGCTAAGAGAGGAGCAGCGCGACTCGATAGACCATGCACCCTACAAATAAAATTTACAAGAAATATGTGAAATATGTGTATAACTTAAGGGATTTATACTTGTTAGGAATCCACGTAAATTAAATAAAAATAAAATTGTGCATATCTGATGAGAATTAAACTTTGTGGTAATTACACCTGATGGGATTATACCTGGTGGGATTAAACCTAGTGGGCTGCATACCTGACGAGGTAAACCCTAATCCCGCAGAGTAATATGTGACCATTTTATGTATCAAATAAATACATTGCGAAAAATGTGATAAAACTGGTGAAGACGTTCAAGACGAGGGATTCTTCAGGCCGTGCCCCTATAAGTCCGGTTTCAAAAATAATTTATCACGATGCCTGGTTTAAATGGGCTGTCAAATTTTGATGCGAAAAATCATATCCTTTTTCCATAACCGAATTGCATTTTCAATATACGTCAGATAAAAAAGGTCCGTTTGTAAATTCAAGTCAAGCGGCTCTGTGCCCACTTTTCAGTGTGCAAAGAGAGCATCCTATGACCGTGCGGATACTTTTTAGGCTAGAACATAGAAACTTTTGTATGCAATAAAAATACTGATCAAATTCTTATAGGTAAAGGCACATTGAAATGTTACTTGATAGATAACGTTTATAAAGTTACATTTGCGGGCTAGTGATTGAAATTCGTCCGTCTTGGGGTAACTCGTTCCACTTTTCGTGCAAGATATTATCCGTAGGTGTAAATTTTTTAAGAAATCGACGTCATTTCCATTTTAATAGAACCATGTTATAAAAGAACGTGCTTGCTTCTCATGATATTAAATTTTAATTGAGGTTACGCATGTTTGTTCTTTGCTTTGTTATTTTGGGTTAAAACAGCAAAAGTGTTTTTTGAGAAGTGCTTCAACTTTTTGTTTGTTTTTCAGTGCGATCAAAAATATACCGAACTTTTTATTAAAGTATTCATCAAACGTATATCATCTGAAATGAATAACCTTAAATTGATTCAAAATGAAGCGCAACTGCTTGCTGCGGAACATGACTTGGCTGCTGCCTACTCTTACTTGGCTTTACTATGCCAAGATAGTTTGGAAGCGTGTAAGGAATGCGTTCTAACAGCCTATTCAATAGAACCTACTGTAGAACGTCTTCAAAACCTAGAAGAATTGGCACAAAAGGTGCAAAGTGGCGAGGGCTGTTTACTTGATCAATCTTTAAAGGATGATTTTCACACCATAATTATCACGCCTCGGAATCGGTCTTTAAGTTGGACATTAGAATGGCCACATCTAAAGCAGCGATGTGAGAGGCATTCTCTTGAGATGAAAACATGCCGATTTGCAGAAAAGGAACTGAAGTATTTGGAGTTGGACTACACTCAGTTTATGCACCTTCCACCAAATGAAACCTTTCTTGGAATTGAGAAAGGCTATGAAGAGAGCACCCAAGAACTCACGCAAGAAACTGAAGAGAAACCACGGAAAAAGAGAAAGAGAACGGCGTGGAAGGGAGGAAGAAGGCGAAAGAAAATGCACCGCAACCAGACAACACATTCGGCACCTACACCAATACCTACACGAACACCTACACCTATATCAGCACCTACACAAACATCTATCCCATCGCCGACTGAAACAGCACCCCTTGCATTACCAACACTTTCGGCGACTACACTAATACCTACACGAACACCTACACCAACACCTTCATCAACACATACACAAACATCTATCCCCTCGCCGACTGAAACAGCACCCCTTGCATTACCAACACTTTCAGCGACTACACCAATACCTACACGAACACCTACACCAACACCTTCATCAACACCTACACAAACATCTATCCCCTCGCCGACTGAAACAGCACCCCTAGCATTACCAACACTTTCGGCACCTACACCAACACCTACACCAACACAAACACCTTTCCCCTCAGCAATAGAATCGGCACTACTAGCGTTACCAACACTTTCTTCACCAGGAACACCATCACCAACTCTACAACAAACATTATCACTATCAACACAACAGCCCACAGTAAAAAAAAATCGAAAAAAACGGAAAAAGACAAATCCAAAAAAGAAAAAAAGACCACAACGAAAAGAAATCTTGCAAAACTTAACAGTACATTGCTTAGCGTGCAACCAGACGTACACGCAATATAAAGTAGACAGGCTTAAAAAACACATTAACACAAAACACATTGACAATGCAAAATTTCTAATTGACGAAACCGAAAAGTTGTTCCCTCCTTTTCAGCCAAAAGGTGGAAGAACAAAAACATGTCCTTTTTGTTATAAGAAAATAATTGGTACTGTTACAAATTTACAAGATCATATAGCCAGCAAGCATTCTAAGTGAGAAATTTTCGCTCAGTGATTAGCTAAAAATATTTGTTTGTCACATCCATGAAACGAGTTTAATACAATCCTTTTTTTTAGTTCTAAAATGTGTTGACTCTTATAGCTATAGTTTGAGAAAACGCAGAAATGTTTAGATATGCCAAAACTTGCATCAGAGCTCAAAATCATGTTGGTCTTCGGTGCTCTTGGTGTTTATTGAGCTATAAAAATCGTTAATCAACTGTCAACTGTTGTCAACCGACGCTGCGCTGATAGTTCCATCAAAACTTTACGGGTTCTTTAACTTTCAAGGTACGTCTCCCCCGCAATGTCAAGTTTTTCAGTTCTATTTAGATGCAAGTTAAGAGTAGGCAATGAAAAAACTTAAGGGATTCTGTCGACCCTTTCGCAATACAGCCCCTTTTTCTTTGAAATAAGAGCGCTGTTTGTGGGGTTAGGGCCCCGGTTTGTTGTTGTCTCGTATCTTTGTCTTGTTATAGTTCAGCGGGGATTTTGTTGGGCTACTTTCGACCTTAAATAATATTATTGCGTTCGGTTTTGCTTATGTGCTCAACTTGATCGTTCGACATTTCAAATAATCTTAGTAATGTTCCAAATACAGCACAAGTAATGCGTTAGTTTCAAGCGAGATGTTAAATCTCGTAAATCGTAGCTTTGGTCCAAGACATTCTCTGTTTCTTCCCTTGCCTGTTCTAATTTTTGTCTCAGTTTCGAGATCACTTTTTAGTGTCTTTTTGTTAATCAATCTAGAGCTTCTCTCCTCTATCTACAGATGGCTCGGAACCCACCTCCAGAAGTGGAGTATGTGCCGAATTCCAGGACAGCAAATGATGAACAGAAATACCATCTCCTCAGCATCATGGAAGAGAATGAAGATTTTGCCAGGGGAGAGAATTTTCTAGAATGAACCATGATGAGTTTTTGGAGGAATGGAAAAGAATATCTAATGTAATTAATACATTCGTTGGTGGTTCTGAAAAGAGCAACCATCAGTGGCAAAAGGTTTGTATTCTGCATTTATTTTTGCACACATTATTGTCTTTCATTACAAAATTTTATTCCATGACTTTGTGTGCTGGCAGTGCTGGAATGACCAAAAGCTGGGGGTCGGGAAGAGGCGTCAAGCTCTAGCGCAGCATAATAGCAGACAGCCACGCAGGGGCCTAACAGTAGAGGGTTGCCTGCACATCTTCTGACCAACTATCAGCCCCGCGTGCTGACGCTGATGGATGGCTGGAGGCAGGTGGTTAACAAAACAGCACTCAATCCTTTGGAGGTATGTTTGACTGTTTCAAGAATTGAAATTAGTTTTCCTTGATTGTTTAATGTCTCTATCTAAAAGAATTTAATGATTTCTAGGTTGATCCTCTTGCCGGTGGTCGATCCAGGTCTAGGTCTGTACCACACAGAAGGTCAAGATCCAGATCCAGGCGATGCCATTCAAGGTCAAGATGCAGATAAAGGAGGCGCCATTCAAGGTCAAGATCCAGAGCAAGAAGATGCCATTCAAGGTCCAGATCAAGATCAAAAAGGCGCCATTCAAGGTCCAGATCAAGTTCAAGAACACGCTATACAAGGCCAGATCAAGATCAATAAAGTGCAATTCAAGATCAAGATCAAGGAGAGGCCATTCAAGATGCAGACCAAGGAGAGGCCATTCTAGATCAAGATTAAGGAGAGGCCATTCAAGATCAAGATCTAGGTCAATGAGACGCCATTCAAGGTACAGATCCAGATAAAGATCAAGATCCAGATCAAGAAGAAGCCCCTCAAGGTCTAGATCAAGGAGAAACATCGGCAGATCAAGGTCACTGTCCAAAGGTAGAACAACAAGCTGGGAGGAAATCCCAGAGTATTTGCTCCGAGACATTTCAGTGGTTAATAATGGCTGGCAACTACTGCCAAATGATCTCCTTGATATTCTTCCTGGTGCATCCAACACAGGTAACAGACTGAAATATATGTGTTTGTTTGGATAGCCGTAAGTGGGAGAATTTGACTTCTCATACTTTCTTGCGTGTGTGTTTCAGACGTTCCCTCTAGTAGCCAGGCAGGAATTTTCAATTCCTTGACATCACAGAAGACCATTGCCTATGGTAGCAAACGCGGAAGTGCACTTACACCGCAAAGAATGACCAACTCTAGCAGCCAGTATGCAACTGGCTCTCCGCTGCCTATTCCTGGTGATACCATGACAGGTAGTGTTCTGAAATATTAGTGGTAGGATGGGTAGCCGTAAGTGGAGGAATTTGACTAATTATACTCTCTTACGTGTGTGTTTCAGTGGTTCCTTCTAGCAGCAAAGCAGGACTTTCCAATCCCTTGCCTTCACAGAAGACCATTGCCTATGGCAGCCAACGTGGAAGTGCACTTACACCCCAGAGAATGCCCAACTCTAGCAGCCAAGATGCAACTGGCTCCAAGCTGCCTATTGCTGATGCAATCCAGACAGGTATCGCACTGAAATATTTGTGGTAGCCTGGGTGGTCTTATGTAGAAGAATTTGACTTCTTATACTCTCTTGCGTGTGTGTTTCAGTGGTACCCACTAGCAGCAAAGCAGGACTTTCCAATCCCTTGCCTTAAAAGAAGACCCTTGCCTCTGTCAACCAACCTGGAATTGCACATACATCGCAGAGAATGCCCAACGATAGCAGCCAGAATGCAACTCGCCTTAAGCTTCCTATTGCTGATGCAACCCGTACAGGTAACGCACTGAAATATTTGTGGTGGACTGGGTGGTCTTATGTGGAAGAATTTGACTTCTTATACTCTCTTATGTGTGTGTTTCAGTGGTACCTACTAGCAGCAAAGCGGGACTTTCCAATCCCTTGCCTTAAAAGAAGACCATTGCCTCTGTCACCCAACCTGGAAGTGCACTTACATCGCAAAGAATGCCCAACGCTAGCAGCCAGAATGCAACTGGCTCTAAGCTTCCTATTGCTGATGCAACCCGTAGAGGTAACGCACTGAAATATTTGTGGTGGACTGGGTGGTCTTATGTGGAAGAATTTGACTTCTTGTACACTCTTACGTGTGTGTGTTCCAGTCGTTCCTCCTGGTAGCCAGAATTCCATCTGCTCTGGCCTGGAAACTTTGGCGCTTGCTGGAGAAACTGTTCCAAGGATTACTCCTTTGAAGTCTTGTAAATTGGTTCAAAGGGTAATTAACGGGAAAACCTGTCTCATTATACAGTCCCATCCTTTAAAAAACATAACTAATGTGTTTGTGCCTCCGAAAAATGAAGAAAAACGGAAGAGAAAGAAAGCCAAATGTACTAATACTGTGAATGAAGCGAGTGGAGTAGACTTTCTTATTCTGATTCATTTGATTTTAGTCATGTTAATTGATGTATATTTATTCATGACAAATTTTGTTTTTATGTGATGAATGTGTTAACCTAGCACAGTTGTGATACGTAAATGCCATTATTATAGTACTAATTACAGTTCCTAAGAAAGTGATATATTAATGTAAGTTATGGTGGTCGTCCATTCTTCAAGGGACACCTTCTCTACTCTGGAGGGAGATTTTTTTGTCTGAATATGTGATTTCTGTCATTTTAATTGATTCATATTTATTCAAGTCCAGATTTTGTTTTAAAAAAATTAATTTGTTAACCTTGAACAGTTTCGATAAATTCTTGCCATTGTTCAAGTACAAATTACAGTTATTTACGTAGTGTTATAATTATGTAGATTATGCTATTCATTTTTCACGCCACACTTCCTCTTCTATGAAGTAAGATGGTTTTGTCAAAATGTTTGAATTCAGTCTACTTGTTAATTGATGTGTATTTATTCATGTCACATTCTGTTTATATATAATAAATTTGTTAACCTTGAGCAGTTGTGATAAATTCATGCCAAATTCAGTACAAATTAGTTATTCACATGGTGTTATATTCATGTAGATTATGCTCTTAGTCCATTCTTCAAGGTACACTTCCTCTTCTGTGAAGTAAGATGATCTTGACTAAATATTTGATTTTAGTCTTGTTGTTAATTGATGTATTTCTATTCATGTCAGATTCTGTTTCTAAATTGTAAATTTGTTAATCTTGAAGGACACATACAGGAGAGTCCCCCTAGCAGAGTTCCCCTCTTTTTTAAAATATTTTTTTCTAAATTAAATATGAAATATAAATAACCAATATAAAAATTGTTTAAAAATATTCTTCAAAAATATTCGTGGATTGCGCTTGGCTCCTCGCTCGTGACGGTCAGCGACAATTGAACACAAACCGAGTCGTCGGGAGGCGTTCCCTAGGGTGTTTAAAAAAAAAAAAAGATTTTTGAAAGTAGTCGATTTTCTGGTTTGCCTAGGTCCCAAATGATCCCCCACCAAGTTTGAGCAAAATCGGTTTACATTTCCCCGGTGCAATGCGCGAGAGAAAACTTTGAGCTGCCTGGGGTCACCCACCGCCTCGTGTCTTGCCTCCGCGACTGTGGCGCCATCTGAGATCAGAGCTCAGTGAAATGTGGTGGCAATATTCCTTGAGGCTGCTCCTACCTGCCTGCAAAGTTGGGTTTCAGACTCTATCTCCTTTGACTATGCGACAGGGCCCAAAGTGCATTAAATTGTTATTTGAGGGGGACGGGGGAAGGGGAAGGACATCGTCAAATTTGCATGTTGGCCACTTTAACTGGTGTGCCAGAGAGAGATATACCTGATCTGGACACTAACTGGTTCAAATCTTCGCAGGGAAACCAGGGAAAATAAGAAGAAACTGCCTGGGAGGTAGGCAATCCGCAGTATGTCAGTGACAAGTACTGCGGATTGCCTACCTACCAGGCAGTTTCTCCTTATTTTCCCTGGTTTCCTTGCGAAGATTTGAACCAGTTAGTGTCCAGATCGGGTTTTACTTTTTTCTGGCACACCAGTTAAAGTGGCCCACATGCAAATTTGACGACGTCCTTCCCCTTCCCCCCGTCCCTCTCAAAAAACAATTGAATGCACTTTAGGCCCTGTCGCATAGTCAAAGGAGGCAGAGTCTGAAACCCAACTTTGCAGGCAGGTAGGAGAAGCCTCTAGGAATATTGCCACCACATAAAACTGAGCTCCGATCTCAGATGGCGCCACAGTCGCGGCGGCAAGACACGAGGCGGTGTGTGACCCCAGGCGGCTCAAAGTTTTCTCTCGCGCATTGCACCGGGGAAATGTAAACCGATTTCGCTCAAACTTGGTGGGGGATCATTGGGGACCTAGGCAAACCAGAAAATCGACTACTTCCAAAAATCTATTTTTTTTGAAACACTCTAGCGTTCCCACCTACCTGTAAACCTATGAGGACCAACCAATCTTCACCAAGCCTAACGGGCTAGTTACAGGTCTTTCTCAAATTAAGATTAAAATTCCTCTTGGGCGGCATATCTTACGCTACCTGAGACGGATCCTCCTCTAATGCGGCAGGTCTTGTGGTACCTGAAACAGATCCTTCTCTTACGCGGCAGATCTTATGCTACCCTAAACAGATTCCTTTGTTACGTAGTATATCTCACGCTACCTCAGACAGATCCTCTTTTAACGCTGTAGATCTTACGCTACCAAGGCAGATCTGGGCTAGAGGTACGGGTACTTTAACCCCCTTCACATGCACGGCTCTTTTGAGTGCGATCACGGCTCGCACCGGGCAGGCGCGCCTTCTCTTTGCGACCTGTCCCCCAACGAAAAAAGCTGAATATTTTAATTGAATACATTTTCAATATATTAAATAAATTATTAAATGTTAATTTGAAAATAGATATTTTAAAAAAATGAAAAATAAAATAAAATGAGGGGGGAACTCTGCTAGGGGGACTCTCTAGAAGTTTACCATCTTGAACAGTTCTAATTAATTCATGCCATTATTATGGTACAAATTACAGTTATTCACATGGTGTTATATTTATGTAGTTAATGGTGACAGTCGATTCGTCAAGGTGTACCATTTGGCCTGGATGTTCGGTTTAGCTACCAACCCTAGCAACAAGATTTTAACTATCGTACTCTAGCTTGTCATTCATTTAGTTGCGTAACAGATTAGCTTCTTTCGTTTTAATTTTTGTTTAACGCCAAGCTATTTTATTTTGTGTTGGTGGGTTACTGATCTCTTTGCTAATCATTCGGTTTGCATTTGAGAACCCTTGAAATTTTTCATAAAACTTTTATAAGGACCCCTTAAACTACTGACATTTGAACAAACGGTTATTAACATGTAACTTTATGACAGTCCCTTTACTAACGGAGTTAATAACGTTTAGTAAAAAGCAATATGCTTCTTTTAAATTGTTTATTAGTCAAACATTTTTACAACCTTTTTTAAGTGGTTTTACTGGATTTTATAAGAATATTGAATACATGTTGATCAAGATTCATAAAACTGCTAGGCATTTTACGAGGGCTTGTTAACGTTTATCTCGGCTTAATAAAACTCACAAGTAGGTAAATTTTAGCAGGGAAAAGAGTCCTTGCCTTTATTCATCGATTATTGACAATCGCGACTAGCGAACACCGACGTGACAAGTTCGATTTTGTTTAATTTGCGAGTTGCATTCCGAATACATTGGTTTCTTGTGTTTGAATGTGATGTGTCAATGGTCTTTCTCTGCATTCTAGTGTTCTTTATTTGGTGCTGCATGAAATCATTTGCTGACCAATGACTAAAGCTAACCACGTTTATTCGTCACAATCACTTTTGTTTTAATTTTCATTTGCCATAAAATCTTTAAGAAAAATGCTGTACTGCAATATTTAAGTTTTTATCTGCTGAAAATCTTAAAAAAAGGCCTATTTGCTCTTTCTTTTTCGTTTCTGGTTTAATTTGTTATGGCTTTTCCTTTAATTTACATCCTTCAAAATCAGATGCTTTAATAACCTATCATTACTCTTTGCTAGATTCAGCGGACCAAAAGCTGATTGTGTGTTTTAAGAGGCATTCCATGAGAGCTTCTGGGTGGGAGCAGCAAAATGTTCCACGTGTGATAGGTTTGCTGTTATTTGCAATGTGAACCACAGCCAAGTTCCATGGACTTTCGATAATTATTTCGTTAGTGTTTTTTCATAACATTCTGTTGCATAGATATTTTTCTAACTTAGCAGTACCACATTCAAAATAAGATTCGTTTCACATTCCGTTTACCACTCAAATATTGTTAAGTTATTTAGCCTAAAAACTCTTTTCAATTATTTATTTATACTAGTTATTTATTCATATTCCCTTTTGTGTTCGTTCAATCAAACTTTCAAGAGCATCATCAATAACGGAAACAGTGTTCTCATATCTGGGAATTGTAAATTGGACAGTTATTTCGCCTCTTTGATCGCTATTAGTTTAGTTTTCCCACTGCTTTAAATGATACATCTTGTTAGTGATGCATGGTAATATTTGTCTAGAAAAAAAAAGGGACTTAAAATGGTATGTATTGTCTTCCTAGTGTTTGGATTTTGCTTTCACCCTGTTCTTGCTTATATATAGGTGTTTGTTAAATAATTGTGACAAGAAAAGAGTTTCTCAGTGTTGAGAGTTTGTGACATTTAATACTTTGTTCTGTTTGGTGAAAAGCAGCTTGTGTAGCCTTCTGTATTTTATGAAAATGACAATTCAATATAGAAAATAAGAAGAATCTTCTGCAGACTCTTAACAGTTGCGTCGTATAAATTCAAAAGCATTAGTTCGAGGAACCAGCGACAAAAAAAAACATAAATGTCATTAGAACCTCAATAGCAGATACAAGTTCAAATGCACTTTCTACACTTCCGACAAAAATTAGCGGAGCACTTCTTGTCCCTGCGATATTTTCTAAGCGTTTTGAGCTACGAAGATGGAAGAAGCCGCTGGGCTGATTTTCTGCTGGCTACGGGTCCCCAGCTACCGCAAAAACATTTCTGACCTTGCCCGTCCGGCCTCATTGACACAGACCCCGAGGACCCTACCTCATTGTGTGGGTGGAGAGCGACCCGTCGAATCGTAATGGGCTTGTAACTGTGGCTTTAATCAAAACTTGTATTAAACAAGAAGGAAAGACATCAATAAATTGATATCGCACAGGAGGGACTCGTTCTTTACAAAGGTAGCGTGAGGTGTCAGTCGCTGATCGTTTTGAAAGGTAACATGTTATCCTTAAAGTGATAACTAAAGCTATGAGAAAATGAACATCAATAGAAGGATATTTCCTGTTGGAAAAAGTTAATTTAAAAGTAGAAGTGGGCTGGTTGTTTGTTGGATCTGTGAGTGGCATTGGGATTGTGGAAAGGATTTGAAATAATTTTGTGAATGTGGTTTATTTATGCAAGGTGAGGGAGTGGAGATGTGGGTATTTTTGGAAGTGACTTCTAGTGGGTAGAAGGTGTCGCGAGGACAACGCTTCCGGTTGTGTTCCCCGCTCAGGCAAGAAATATCGTCACATCGCGATTACTCGAGACATCTCGAGACATCGTTTGTCGAGCATAATCGAATTTCCACTTGTGTCCAAGCCATGTCCGAGCGAAAAACCTGCCTTTTCCATCACAATAACCCTCACAAACACACATTAATTTTAGAAAACAGTCAAATGAAAGTTATTATTTCATCACTCATCTCGAACATTAGACATGCGACACCTGCAAATAAGATTTCATTACGATGACACAGCTTGCAGTTCTGAGACATGTATCATGATTACAGTCAAACAATGTTTCGTTAAAACCAGATTTCTCAAAATTATCCATTGTCAGCAGGAAAAAACCGTCTTACTTTTTTGTTGACCAGGTATGTCTTGTCGTTGTTGTTGTATTTTGCATTCCAGTGGTGTTGTACATCAAAAGATAGAAACACTTGAAAAGAGGTTAGTTTCACAACATGCATTAAAAACGTCTCTCTTTCATGTTCATTTTCTCAATATTTCTCATTGCAAGTCAAAAAAAACTTCATTTACGATCAAGCGACTGACACGCCATCTTTCAAATGATACCACTGTTATTTTCCCACATGCTGTAAGTTCTGAGATGATGAATGTCCCCCTAAAACACATTTTTGAACACAATACTCGTTCTCTTCACATAGCTTTTTGTTTATTGGTGTGCAGCAAAAGAACGAGTAAAAAATTTAGGAACTGATCAAAGTTTTGAAAATCCCATAAAAATTGATGAATTTTTGTGAAAACGGCGTGTTGCCACGATAATTTAGATCTATGAAACTTGTGTATCAAAGTGTCAAAAACAAAGACTGAAACCTCCAATTTTTTTATATTGCTCAAATTTTCAAGTTTGCTGTTAGAGTTGCGTATTCCGGCCTTCTTCAGTAATCCAGGTTATTAATCAGGAGTTTCGGGGAAACGAACAACACGATTTTTCTGTTCAGGAATTACTGCCTTCTGGATTTATTTACTTCCGTAGGTGGAATACCGGGATACCAACATTATTGGGATCGTGAAACATGAAGTTTTGCATTTGTATTCCAACACTCAAATTATCGCAAGGATGGCTCGAGAGAACGAATTGTCCACAGCAAAGTCATTTACAACTCGGCGGGCCGTGCGCCGACCCTAATGGGAGGCACCGACCCCTAAGTGCGCCAGGGTGTAAACACGATGAAAACGCGGCGAAAAAACCACTTCAAATTTTTGGAACAGTCAAAATTTTTGGTGGACCGCTATTCTAGAGTTGCTGATAAGGAGAACACAATGAAAGACACACGGTTTTACATATTCTTTCTAACAAGCATGTGTTTTCCCGCTTGAATAATCAGCATTAAGTTACTTTGTGATTCGTTACATCCTGTAAAAATTCTGGTTCCATAGAGAATTACGAGTTGCTGTTAAAACGGTTTTTTTCGCTGATTCAATGATAAAGCAGGTATGTGAGAGGATTTTAAGTCACATTCTTAATTAAATCTGCCTCGGCACAAAAACATCAGATATTCCAAGGAAGCCGTTGGGCTCTTTTTGCAAGCATTGGTATGTAACTTTCGGTGGCCTGCAACTGCCTTTCTGTACGAGGCAAAAGGCTCAAATTGTGAGGGATTTCTTTGCTTCTCAAGACAAAGTATCCTACAAAATTTTAGACATCTACCTCTTCTTAAAGGCGCATTGTGACCACATGAAAGTTACATACCAAACTTGCGCGACTCCACGGTTGAACCCCTAAGTCCCAAAGGGATGATTGCAAACTATAAAAATATCACCTCTGTGCCTTTTCCTCATGACCGTTAAGTTTTTGTTTCACAGAAACACAAAACGGACATTCTAAGGTATCAGTGAGGCTCACGGCAGTAACTTGATGAAATGTTTTTTGCCCGTTCGGCCCGAGCCTATTGGTTTCCACTGACGATCTTCGCGCCCTTTATGTTTCTAGATTTCTTGATTAGGAACGAGGCATGTGTCGATTTTTATTTTTATCTGAGCGTTGAGCAATGAAACCAGACAAACCTTTTCACTTTTTACAAAATCTTCAAAATTCCATATTTTCAAGTTTGCTGTTAGAGTTGCTTGTTCCGGCCTTCTTCAGTAATCCAGGTTATTAATCAGGAGTTTTTGGGGGAACGAACAACACACCTTTTTCTGTTTAGGAATTACTGCCTTCTGGATTAATTCACTTCCGTAGGTGGAATACAGGGATACCAACATTATTGGGATCGTGAAACATGAAGTTTTGCATTTGTATTCCAACACTCAAATTATCGTAAGGATGGCTCGAGAGAACGAATTGTCCACAGCAAACTCATTTACAACTCGGCGGGCCGTGCGCCGACCCTAATGGGAGGCACCGACCCCTAAGTGCGCCAGGGTGTAAACACGATGAAAACGGGGCGTAAAAACCACTTCAAATTTTTCGAACAGTCAAAATTTTTGGTGGACCGCTATTCTAGAGTTGCTGATAAGGAGAACACAATGAAAGACACACGGTTTTACATATTCTTTCTAACAAGCATGTGTTTTCCCGCTTGAATAATCAGCATTAAGTTACTTTGTGATTCGTTACATCCTGTAAAAATTCTGGTTCCATAGAGAATTACGAGTTGCTGTTAAAACGGTTTTTTTCGCTGATTCAATGATAAAGCAGGTATGTGAGAGGATTTCAAGTCACATTCTTAATTAAATCTGCCTCGGCACAAAAACATCAAATATTCCAAGGAAGCCGTTGGGCTCTTTTTGCAAGCATTGGTATGTAACTTTCGGTGGCCTGCAATTGCCTTTCTGTACGAGGCAAAAGGCTCAAATTGTGAGGGATTTCTTTGCTTCTCAAGACAAAGTATCCTACAAAATTTTAGACATCTACCTCTTCTTAAAGGCGCATTGTGACCACATGAAAGTTACATACCAAACTTGCGCGACTCCACGGTTGAACCCCTAAGTCCCAAAGGGATGATTGCAAACTATAAAAATATCACCTCTGTGCCTTTTCCTCATGACCGTTAAGTTTTTGTTTCACAGAAACACAAAACGGACATTCTAAGGTATCAGTGAGGCTCACGGCAGAAACTTGATGAAATGTTTTTTGCCCGTTCGGCCCGAGCCTATTGGTTTCCACTGACGATCTTCGCGCCCTTTATGTTTCTAGATTTCTTGATTAGGAACGAGGCATGTGTCGATTTTTATTTTTATCTGAGCGTTGAGCAATGAAACCAGACAAACCTTTTCACTTTTTACAAAATCTTCAAAATTCAATATTTTCAAGTTTGCTGTTAGAGTTGCTTGTTCCGGCCTTCTTCAGTAATCCAGGTTATTAATCAGGAGTTTTGGGGGGAACGAACAACACGCCTTTTTCTGTTTAGGAATTACTGCCTTCTGGATTTATTCACTTCCGTAGGTGGAATACAGGGATACCAACATTATTGGGATCGTGAAACATGAAGTTTTGCATTTGTATTCCAACACTCAAATTATCGTAAGGATGGCTCGAGAGAACGAATTGTCCACAGCAAACTCATTTACAACTCGGCGGGCCGTGCGCCGACCCTAATGGGAGGCACCGACCCCTAAGTGCGCCAGGGTGTAAACACGATGAAAACGCGGCGTAAAAACCACTTCAAATTTTTCGAACAGTCAAAATTTTTGGTGGACCGCTATTCTAGAGTTGCTGATAAGGAGAACACAATGAAAGACACACGGTTTTACATATTCTTTCTAACAAGCATGTGTTTTCCCGCTTGAATAATCAGCATTAAGTTACTTTGTGATTCGTTACATCCTGTAAAAATTCTGGTTCCATAGAGAATTACGAGTCGCTGTTAAAACGGTTTTTTTCGCTGATTCAATGATAAAGCAGGTATGTGAGAGGATTTTAAGTCACATTCTTAATTAAATCTGCCTCGGCACAAAAACATCAAATATTCCAAGGAAGCCGTTGGGCTCTTTTTGCAAGCATTGGTATGTAACTTTCGGTGGCCTGCAACTGCCTTTCTGTACGAGGCAAAAGGCTCAAATTGTGAGGGATTTCTTTGCTCCTCAAGACAAAGTATCCTACAAAATTTTAGACATCTACCTCTTCTTAAAGGCGCATTGTGACCACATGAAAGTTACATACCAAACTTGCGCGACTCCACGGTTGAACCCCTAAGTCCCAAAGGGATGATTGCAAACTATAAAAATATCACCTCTGTGCCTTTTCCTCATGACCGTTAAGTTTTTGTTTCACAGAAACACAAAACGGACATTCTAAGGTATCAGTGAGGCTCACGGCAGTAACTTGATGAAATGTTTTTTGCCCGTTCGGCCCGAGCCTATTGGTTTCCACTGACGATCTTCGCGCCCTTTATGTTTCTAGATTTCTTGATTAGGAACGAGGCATGTGTCGATTTTTATTTTTATCTGAGCGTTGAGCAATGAAACCAGACAAACCTTTTCACTTTTTACAAAATCTTCAAAATTCCATATTTTCAAGTTTGCTGTTAGAGTTGCTTGTTCCGGCCTTCTTCAGTAATCCAGGTTATTAATCAGGAGTTTTTGGGGGAACGAACAACACGCCTTTTTCTGTTTAGGAATTACTGCCTTCTGGATTAATTCACTTCCGTAGGTGGAATACAGGGATACCAACATTATTGGGATCGTGAAACATGAAGTTTTGCATTTGTATTCCAACACTCAAATTATCGTAAGGATGGCTCGAGAGAACGAATTGTCCACAGCAAACTCATTTACAACTCGGCGGGCCGTGCGCCGACCCTAATGGGAGGCACCGACCCCTAAGTGCGCCAGGGTGTAAACACGATGAAAACGGGGCGTAAAAACCACTTCAAATTTTTCGAACAGTCAAAATTTTTGGTGGACCGCTATTCTAGAGTTGCTGATAAGGAGAACACAATGAAAGACACACGGTTTTACATATTCTTTCTAACAAGCATGTGTTTTCCCGCTTGAATAATCAGCATTAAGTTACTTTGTGATTCGTTACATCCTGTAAAAATTCTGGTTCCATAGAGAATTACGAGTTGCTGTTAAAACGGTTTTTTTCGCTGATTCAATGATAAAGCAGGTATGTGAGAGGATTTCAAGTCACATTCTTAATTAAATCTGCCTCGGCACAAAAACATCAAATATTCCAAGGAAGCCGTTGGGCTCTTTTTGCAAGCATTGGTATGTAACTTTCGGTGGCCTGCAATTGCCTTTCTGTACGAGGCAAAAGGCTCAAATTGTGAGGGATTTCTTTGCTTCTCAAGACAAAGTCCCTACAAAATTTTAGACATCTACCTCTTCTTAAAGGCGCATTGTGACCACATGAAAGTTACATACCAAACTTGCGCGACTCCACGGTTGAACCCCTAAGTCCCAAAGGGATGATTGCAAACTATAAAAATATCACCTCTGTGCCTTTTCCTCATGACCGTTAAGTTTTTGTTTCACAGAAACACAAAACGGACATTCTAAGGTATCAGTGAGGCTCACGGCAGTAACTTGATGAAATGTTTTTTGCCCGTTCGGCCCGAGCCTATTGGTTTCCACTGACGATCTTCGCGCCCTTTATGTTTCTAGATTTCTTGATTAGGAACGAGGCATGTGTCGATTTTTATTTTTATCTGAGCGTTGAGCAATGAAACCAGACAAACCTTTTCACTTTTTACAAAATCTTCAAAATTCCATATTTTCAAGTTTGCTGTTAGAGTTGCTTGTTCCGGCCTTCTTCAGTAATCCAGGTTATTATTCAGGAGTTTTTGGGGGAACGAACAACACGCCTTTTTCTGTTTAGGAATTACTGCCTTCTGGATTAATTCACTTCCGTAGGTGGAATACAGGGATACCAACATTATTGGGATCGTGAAACATGAAGTTTTGCATTTGTATTCCAACACTCAAATTATCGTAAGGATGGCTCGAGAGAACGAATTGTCCACAGCAAACTCATTTACAACTCGGCGGGCCGTGCGCCGACCCTAATGGGAGGCACCGACCCCTAAGTGCGCCAGGGTGTAAACACGATGAAAACGGGGCGTAAAAACCACTTCAAATTTTTCGAACAGTCAAAATTTTTGGTGGACCGCTATTCTAGAGTTGCTGATAAGGAGAACACAATGAAAGACACACGGTTTTACATATTCTTTCTAACAAGCATGTGTTTTCCCGCTTGAATAATCAGCATTAAGTTACTTTGTGATTCGTTACATCCTGTAAAAATTCTGGTTCCATAGAGAATTACGAGTTGCTGTTAAAACGGTTTTTTTCGCTGATTCAATGATAAAGCAGGTATGTGAGAGGATTTCAAGTCACATTCTTAATTAAATCTGCCTCGGCACAAAAACATCAAATATTCCAAGGAAGCCGTTGGGCTCTTTTTGCAAGCATTGGTATGTAACTTTCGGTGGCCTGCAATTGCCTTTCTGTACGAGGCAAAAGGCTCAAATTGTGAGGGATTTCTTTGCTTCTCAAGACAAAGTATCCTACAAAATTTTAGACATCTACCTCTTCTTAAAGGCGCATTGTGACCACATGAAAGTTACATACCAAACTTGCGCGACTCCACGGTTGAACCCCTAAGTCCCAAAGGGATGATTGCAAACTATAAAAATATCACCTCTGTGCCTTTTCCTCATGACCGTTAAGTTTTTGTTTCACAGAAACACAAAACGGACATTCTAAGGTATCAGTGAGGCTCACGGCAGTAACTTGATGAAATGTTTTTTGCCCGTTCGGCCCGAGCCTATTGGTTTCCACTGACGATCTTCGCGCCCTTTATGTTTCTAGATTTCTTGATAAGGAACGAGGCATGTGTCGATTTTTATTTTTATCTGAGCGTTGAGCAATGAAACCAGACAAACCTTTTCACTTTTTATAAAATCTTCAAAATTCCATATTTTCAAGTTTGCTGTTAGAGTTGCTTGTTCCGGCCTTCTTCAGTAATCCAGGTTATTAATCAGGAGTTTTTGGGGGAACGAACAACACGCCTTTTTCTGTTTAGGAATTACTGCCTTCTGGATTAATTCACTTCCGTAGGTGGAATACAGGGATACCAACATTATTGGGATCGTGAAACATGAAGTTTTGCATTTGTATTCCAACACTCAAATTATCGTAAGGATGGCTCGAGAGAACGAATTGTCCACAGCAAACTCATTTACAACTCGGCGGGCCGTGCGCCGACCCTAATGGGAGGCACCGACCCCTAAGTGCGCCAGGGTGTAAACACGATGAAAACGGGGCGTAAAAACCACTTCAAATTTTTCGAACAGTCAAAATTTTTGGTGGACCGCTATTCTAGAGTTGCTGATAAGGAGAACACAATGAAAGACACACGGTTTTACATATTCTTTCTAACAAGCATGTGTTTTCCCGCTTGAATAATCAGCATTAAGTTACTTTGTGATTCGTTACATCCTGTAAAAATTCTGGTTCCATAGAGAATTACGAGTTGCTGTTAAAACGGTTTTTTTCGCTGATTCAATGATAAAGCAGGTATGTGAGAGGATTTTAAGTCACATTCTTAATTAAATCTGCCTCGGCACAAAAACATCAAATATTCCAAGGAAGCCGTTGGGCTCTTTTTGCAAGCATTGGTATGTAACTTTCGGTGGCCTGCAATTGCCTTTCTGTACGAGGCAAAAGGCTCAAATTGTGAGGGATTTCTTTGCTTCTCATGACAAAGTATCCTACAAAATTTTAGACATCTACCTCTTCTTAAAGGCGCATTGTGACCACATGAAAGTTACATACCAAACTTGCGCGACTCCACGGTTGAACCCCTAAGTCCCAAAGGGATGATTGCAAACTATAAAAATATCACCTCTGTGCCTTTTCCTCATGACCGTTAAGTTTTTGTTTCACAGAAACACAAAACGGACATTCTAAGGTATCAGTGAGGCTCACGGCAGTAACTTGATGAAATGTTTTTTGCCCGTTCGGCCCGAGCCTATTGGTTTCCACTGACGATCTTCGCGCCCTTTATGTTTCTAGATTTCTTGATTAGGAACGAGGCATGTGTCGATTTTTATTTTTATCTGAGCGTTGAGCAATGAAACCAGACAAACCTTTTCACTTTTTACAAAATCTTCAAAATTCCATATTTTCAAGTTTGCTGTTAGAGTTGCTTGTTCCGGCCTTCTTCAGTAATCCAGGTTATTAATCAGGAGTTTTGGGGGGAACGAACAACACGCCTTTTTCTGTTTAGGAATTACTGCCTTCTGGATTTATTCACTTCCGTAGGTGGAATACAGGGATACCAACATTATTGGGATCGTGAAACATGAAGTTTTGCATTTGTATTCCAACACTCAAATTATCGTAAGGATGGCTCGAGAGAACGAATTGTCCACAGCAAACTCATTTACAACTCGGCGGGCCGTGCGCCGACCCTTATGGGAGGCACCGACCCCTAAGTGCGCCAGGGTGTAAACACGATGAAAACGGGGCGTAAAAACCACTTCAAATTTTTCGAACAGTCAAAATTTTTGGTGGACCGCTATTCTAGAGTTGCTGATAAGGAGAACACAATGAAAGACACACGGTTTTACATATTCTCGAGAGAACGAATTGTCCACAGCAAACTCATTTACAACTCGGCGGGCCGTGCGCCGACCCTAATAGGACGCACCGACCCCTCAGTACATAAAATCCTTGATCAAAGAACTCACCGATGAAGATGTACCAGCTATTTTCTATGTGGACAACCAAAGTGCTCTGAATTTGATTGAAACTGGACAAATGAAATCCGGAACAAAACATATCAATATCAAATACTACTATATTAGTGCAGCCTTTGAAGTTGAAAAATTGTTTAAAATCCAGTACTGTCCAACAGACTATAATATAGCTGATTTTTTCACCAAGCCTCTTCTTGTTGGAAAGTTCATTAACTTTAGAGTGCAAATTTGTCAAAGTGCACAGCATCAAAAGTTATTTTATTTTCATATGTGACTTCTTTATGTTATCAACCCATCTGCCTTTCTTCCTTTTTTTTCCGTAAAATGTTGTTATTTATATCTGGTAAATGATATATATATATATATATAATATATATATATATATATATATATATATATATATATTTTTTTATTTTTTTGTCTAGGAAATTTTTCCTTGTGGGTGTGATACTTTACAAGACTGATAGTAATATAAATAGATTTATGTTTGGTGTTATACTTTATTTTGTTCTGTATACAATTTTTTGTGTCAATATGACTCAAAGTTTAAAAAAAAATAAACAAATTTGTGTTTTTGTCAAATACACTCTTATTGTTACGGGGGTGTGTCAGAAGTTGGTAAGAGTGTGCATTGACAGTTGGTATTGGTAAAATGTGAATCTGAATATGTATCTGTATTGTGGCTTATGTTAGACTGGAATTTACAAGCATCTTGGCAACACGTGGATTGTTTAACCTCATGTCTGGAGTAATTTATTTTTAACCTACAAACCTTAGAATACCAGACACTGTGCCATAAGGTAGACTACAATTTAACACCTTCAATTAAAACAAAAAGGCTACAGCACTAGCCATCAACAGACACAATTCAATGAAAAAAAATTAAAATAATCGGTGAAGCCGCCGACTTTTCAAGTCTGCCTAGTTTTAATTGAAGGAGTTTTAGTTAAACCTCAACTTGCTATACGCGCCATGTGTGTCTCCCCTGGTCTCTTGGTTACCAACATATGATTTGAAATTTAGACGCAATTTCTATTTGTGTGTTTGTTGTAATGCGTTTATACCGAAGTGAAGTCACTTTTAAATTATTAATTTACATTTTCTGCGCGGGAAAAGTTATTTCGATTGAAAATAATTGCTTCAACGTAGGTTCTGTTTCATAACTGTAGTTTTGGCCAGCCCTGAATTCCCAAGCAGAGTAGACAACTTGATGTAACAAAATATTCTCAAAAACTTTCACTGTCACCAATTATACTATACATTTAGTACGAAACTCTCATTTTGAAACACTTAATTATATTTTTGGTTGTGTTCGTGTGTTTAGTGCGGTTGTGTTGGTTTAGGTGGTCGCACAATGTAGACATCACATCACACCGCATCACTAACGTCACTGAATGGAGTGGGGCTAAATATGAATACCATTATAATGTGATTGAATAATAACTACTTCCGATGCATTTAATTTTTTTGAAGCACGAAAGTACTCGTTTTGTAATGAAAACACGGATAAATGAGGAAATAGTGTCGGGGACTACTTTCTGGTCCGCTCAGGCTCCTCCGCGGCAGGGCATCAACGGCTCTTTATGTACTTCGGAGGGTTGTCAGCACAACATGAGCATTTATTAAAAATCTCTGACTCCATTTGTCATGTTGGGGACATTTCACTGATAAAATCTTTGTTTCTCTTTGAGAAATCGGTAACCTAAAGAAATCGCGTGGACGAAGTGTCCCGTCCATCCGCGAGATGGCGCTGCCAAGACCGCCGGCCAATCACAGCCGTCCGGGCCAATCCCGCGGTTTGAAGCTGGCAACAATAACAATCGAACGTCGATTGTTATTGCTTACCGACCACCGACCGCGTCCCTGATGACGGCGGCTGAGTCAGAGCAGATTCTCAGTCATTCTCAGTCATTCTAAGCATCATTTTCAGGTGATTGCACTGACTAATACTGTAATTTATCTTGGCGATTTTCTCCTGAATTAGTTTAAGTCCAACTCGGTCGTGAGTGCAAGAGCTTTTGGTTGGGGTCTGACTGTGATGGGCCGGTGGACCGATCCATGAGGTTACCTTATGTTTTAATCCGTTGGTTTCGTGGCGCATGAGTTCTGAACAAACCAAGAATTCCCATCTTCATCAGCAAATCTTATCATGGGTATTTGTCCGGGAAACGCGATTCGGTTAGGTAGCTTGTCTCCATGTAGCCAGGCAGGTCAGGAGCCAGGCGTCTGTTCCCGCGCAGTCCGCCATGTTGCCATGTCGTGCTTTGAAAATAAATTATCATGTATTTATCTAATGCGATGATTGTGGTCACGGAATGGCCGTCTTATAGATATCTTCTTTTTTAAAGAAATTAACTTTGTGGTTATTAGGATCTTTAACTCGGGTCGGGTCTTTGATGTTACGTTCCCTTGAGTTGCTTGCTGGGGATACCCCTCGCGCTGCCTATACACCATAGGCTCGCGCACGGAGTATCATCGATCATCCAACTATTTCCTTTTGTCTTTACCCCGGTGGTGCATCTATGTCTATTGTCTACAATACGCGACCTGAATATTGAATCTTTCACTAATTGATATTCAACAAAATTTTGAATAGCGGTTATTAATAATTACTTTCCTGTGCATTTTACAAAAAGAAGTCTAGACTTCAGTAATTTTTGCAAAGCTTGAAGTTTCAGATAGATTTGCTCCATTTATCATTTTTTATGTGAGATATTTGCTCGCTTATACCCGATATTTGTGGTTGTTTTCTTTTCAGAAATTATGGAGTCTGATGGAGAATCGTCCGTCAAGCAGAAAAGGCCTCGGAGAGCTCCTAATGGGCTTCCTTTACAGTCCCAATCACATCTCGGTAGTCAGCAACTTCCCTGTTCTTTGGGATGTAAACTTAGCTGATTATCACGTTGCAGAAGCCAGGACATCAGCTTGGGAATCTGTAGCGTCCAGTTTTCTGGACACATCAGGTACGTTCTTTTTGACAGTGCAATTTTTTAAATTTGCAAAAAGTTCTTTTTCTGATTTTTGTATTTACTTTGCTGACAGCTGAAGAATGCTGCAGGAAAAGGAACGCCCTCAGAACAGGGCTAAATAACAACAAACGAAGGAACAGGGCACAGTCTGGCGCAGCAGCGTCAACGGCCAAGCCATATGTGTATGCCCGGCACATGTCTTTTCTAAATGGTATTGATGGTGTTGACTACCAAGATAGCACCCTGAAGCCGACTGGTGATGGGGATGATGATATCGCTTCTGTATCATCCAATGCAACTTCTGCTCTCTCAATGGTTCACCAAAACTCAGAAGACAAATATGAACGGGAGTTGTTCATCTCTAAAATTGCCAGTAAAGTTAGTGTCCATAGCCAGGAGACAATTTCTCCATCAAAGCCGTCAAATGAGGTAATATCCTGATAACTAATGTTTTGATTGTGTCACTGGAAATAGCTTCAATTTCAAACTATGAACTGTTTCAGAATGCAATGGCCACTCCGTTTTTCGGCAAAGATGATGAGGGGTTGATGACAGTGAAGAGACGAATTCAAATGTCGCCGGCTTAAAACAAAAAGAGAACGGTTTGCTGTCACCTCTCAAGCCTTTTCAAAAAGTAAGAAACCAAACTTTTTCTCTAAAAATTCTATGTTTGTATGTGATTTTTGAAAAACACGTATGCATTTTCCCCAGGTGAAAAAGTTCATGACCTCTTCAACTCATTATGTGAGCAAGAAATTAAAAGGAGGTGACAATAAGGAAAAAAAAACCAATAAAGAGAGCAACAAAAGCAAAACAAGAAGGAAAGACATCAATAAATTGATATCACACGGGAGGGACTCGTTCTTTACAAAGGTAGCCTGAGGTGTCAGTCGCTAATCGTTTTGAATGGTAACTTGTTTTCCTTAAATTGATAACTAAAGCAATGAGAAAATGAACAGATTTGTATTTTTGGCGCCAAACAAGAAGTGCCTTCTAGTGTCGCGAAAGAAAACGCTTCCGGTTGGTTCTTCGCTCGGACAGGGAACATCGACACATCGCGATATCTCGAGATATCGATTCTCGAGCATAATCGAATTTCCACTTGCGTCCGAGCAAAAAAACCTGCCTTTTCCATGACAAAAACCCTAACAAACACACATTAATTTAAGAAAACAGTCAAATAAAACTTGTTATTTCATCACTCATCTCGAACATAAGACATGCAACACCTGCAAATAATATTTCATAAAGATGACACAGCTTGCAGTTCTGAGACATGTATCATGATTTCAGTCAAACAATGTTTCGTTATAACCAAATTTCTCAAAATTATCTATTGTCACTTGGAAAAAACCTTCCTATTTTTTTGCTGACCAAAGATGTCTTGTCGTTGTTGTATTTTGCGTTTCAGTGGTGTTCTACATCAAAAGATACAAAGACTTGAAAAGAGGTTAGTTTCACAACATGCACTGAAAACGTCTCTCTTTCATGTTCATTTTCTCAATATTTCTCATGCAAGTCAAAAAAAACTTCATTTACGATCAAGCGACTGACACTCCATCTTTCAAATGATACCAGTGTCATTTTCCCACATGCTGTAAGTTCAGAGATGATGAATGTCACCCCAAAACTCATTTTTGAACACAATACTCGTTCTCTTCACATAGCTATGTGTTTATTGGTGTGCAGTGTAAAGAACGAGTAAAAAATCACCATTATGAAGTTGGCAGTTTCCTCTGATGACGAGAATGCGGAGGTCAGTCTACATCGTAAACTCGATGTGTTTACCTTTGAAAAAAATTATTTAAAACCAGCAAAAAAATTTTATATTGTTTCATGAACATAATGAACCTATTGATGAGGATGATGAAAAATTGAATTGGCGCGTTCAACGGCAGCGTGAGCTGGAGCAAAGGAGGGAGAGACAGTGTCAAGAAATTAAACTAAGGGCCGCCTAACATGTGAAAAACCAGTCTTCGAAAGGTGATAATAATAATGACTTGAACATTTTTAAAGAACTCATCAAGAGGGAAGATTCTGTTACCTTATTTAATTTGTCACTTGTTCACCGCATCAATGCACTTAAAGAAAAAGCAAGAAGGGACGTGCAGCTCCAAATGCACCAACTAATTCACTCTGCTGAGGATAGCAGGAGTCAGGTCTTCATGTTGATGATACAAGTGAGAGATTGAACATCACATTGGACAAGGACCTTGAGGTCGGTAATTTTATCATTGCTTGCTGGAGTTTTCTTACACTGATTTCTTTTTTTAACTGTGTATCTCTCTGCAGGATCAAATCACAACCATATTTAACAGTCCAAGTGACCAGGATAAGGTTGTAAGCATGTATGGTCTGTCTATGTACACTGGGGACCTCAAAACTCTCGCCCCAGCTGGTTGGCTTAATGATAAGGTAAGAGAGGTGTATTTCATACCTGGGACTGACTATAGAACTGTTTAGTCAATAATTTTTCTTTCACAGGTTATAGACTTTTATTTCCATCTAGTTATGGAAGAGTGTCCTCATGTGTATGCATTCACTACCCATTTTTATCCTCAATTGTCTCGAGGTGGTTACAATGCGGTGGCCAGCTGGACCAAATCTGTAAGTACTGTAATGTTAATGTGCTGCCACTTTATGTTTATGTTCATTTGCCTTCACTTAATAATGATTTCATTTCAGGTTGAATTGTTTGGTTATGAGTTATTGCTAGTTCCAGTATTTGTTAATTGGCTGAGCGATTAGCGAAGCCAGTTACTCCAGTGGGGTTGAAAAGTTTTGTCTGTCTGTCTGTTTGTTTGTCTGTCTGTTTGCGTGTCCGAACTACTCCTCCCAAACGGCTCAGCCGATCGGACGAGATTTTGCAGGGTTGTTAGGTATATCCTTGGCTCGCCACACGCAAAAATTCACCTTTCTATCTCATTCCATCCAGTCGTAATAACGAAAAAAACACTAAAAAAAACGGCAGAAAGGGCAACTTTTTAGTGACTTTATATTTTAGTGACATTTTTACATGGTTTCTTATGTTTTTAAAGTTCCTGATGACGAAAATGAAATCAATTTCGACCCCTGACCAAACTTTTAACTGCGAATTGGCTACCTCGGCCCAAATTTACTACCATAATCAACTTCGACCCTTCATCATGAAAAAAGTGGGTCGACCGACTAAAAATTTTTATTGCAGATTTCGATAGATCTCGGCAAGACCTTTTCAAAGAGGGGTCGGAAGGGGGGTCTAGGAGCCCAACTTCATCAGTTTGCCGAATCAGGATCTTGAAAAAAGGGGATCGACCGACTAAAAAATTTTATTGCAGATTTCACGTGGTGCATTACTCAATGCCTCAAAAATCCTTGAGACAGCTTGCCGAAGGCAAGCAGGGAGGCGCCGCAGGCCAAGGTAGGTGTAACGCCAGGCGTGGATTGTCGTAACTGGCGCAGCATCGCGAAGCCTGTTACGACAAGACACGGTCTGGCGTAAACCTACCTTGTAATAATCACTGGACTCTTGCTGTTGTGGACCTGAAGATGAAAGAAATCAGATATTACAATAGCCTTCCTGGTCGCAACATACACTGTGCTAGTAAGCCTCAATATAACCATTATTACTTTCTTTGGCATTGTTCACAAAATTTAAGGCACCAGTTAGCTTACACCGATTTTAAATTATTTTTTGAGACTCTTCTGCGATATCTAGAGCAGGAGATAGAATCAAAAAACCAAGAGGAGCTGGAGACCAGTGGCTGGACGAGTACCCACATGG
The DNA here is from genome assembly GCA_030522485.1 of Stenchaetothrips biformis. Classification (NCBI taxonomy): domain Eukaryota; kingdom Metazoa; phylum Arthropoda; class Insecta; order Thysanoptera; family Thripidae; genus Stenchaetothrips; species Stenchaetothrips biformis. The sequence continues at coordinate 563,321 of CM060097.1, read as the reverse complement.
AGGTAAAATAGGCATCAGAATGTACGTCATTTAACATGCTGATTTAAAAAAATTATCTCACTATTTTTGTTACCAGGATATACCTTAACAAACAAATGGGAGTGACTGTGGCATGTTTGTATGTTTGTTCGGGGAGTATGAAGGAAGAAACAGAAGGATCAATTTTGGCCCTGAAGATGTTGCCACAATGAGAAGGAGAGTTGCGGAATCTATACTGAAAGTGAAGCTTGGGAGCATTTAAATTTTCCTGGAATTCCATTTATATTCATAGTATATATGTTCATATTATTTGTTCATTTATCTAGACTTTTACTAGCTCTTTTGTGAAACAAAACCTATGCTTTTTTTTGGTATTTGTTAAGATTTTCATGTCTGGCCTTTCCAACTGTTGTTTGCTTTAGAAACTTTTGTTGTACTTGCTGTTTCCTTACATCCCTAAATGTTTTATATGTGCCTAACGCAGACTCGAGCTTATAAGATTCTTAAGTTTATTTAAGAGGACAGCATGTAGATTGGAGACTGTCTTTTGCATGTACAAGATTTATTGTACTGATAATTTTTGGATATCTGACAGCATTGATCTATGAAGTTACTCATTTGTTGTTTTTACACGTGGTATTGCAGGTATTCAGTAATAATTTGTGGATATCTGATCCTTGGCATGACTGTCACCGCTGTTGCAATTTGTACTTATCTGATTTCGAATGATATCTCCTATATAGGAGTTAAATTGTTTTAATCTTCTTGTTGCATCAATTTTCCTAGAATAATTGCACTTTCAAGATTTTTATGATTTGGATCAAAAAATAGGATGTTTGCTAGCATATGGATGTCCTGATTTTGTTCACAATAATTTGTAGATATCTGTTATTCACAATGATCTACAGATCATAGTACTAAGTCACTCATTTGCCCCATTGTGATATTGCTATAATATTCAAAGACTTGCCTATATGCTAATCTACTTGGTTGTGAATTGATTGTGTTCTTGTTGTGGCAATGATTTCCCTCATTTAGAATATAGTTTCTTACCTGATGTTATTCTTTTGTGGTTCCTACAACATTTATTGCACTAGACAATTTGTGACTCACTTATGATATATTAAGTTACTTTATTGTTTTCTACTGTGTGATATTGCAGCGTAAGTCATTAAAGACTGTCTTATTGTGCTTAGTAACTTGTGGATATATGATTCACAATGCTCCTGACAGTTCTGTTTTACAGCTATTGAGATTTGTATATATCTGATTGCATGATCTCCCTTGAATTATTCTAATTTTCTTGTTTCCTCATTTATAATAGTTTGCATACCTAAGATTTTCCTAATTAGGATAAACTTGTAAGAATAGTAGGAAAATATGTTTGCTAGCACCTGCTGTGGCTTTATGACTGTCCTGTTGCATGCAAAAGGTTTTTCGTAATAATTTGTAAATATCTGATGCTCACAATGAAGTCAATCATTGTTTGCTCCATTATGTGATAATGCTAAGACTGTCTTGTATTGCCTGTACAAATTTTGTACTTAAGATAGTGATCACAAATGATCCACTTGGTTGTGAATTGATTCTATTCTTGATGTTTCAATGATTTCCCTAATTTATAATATTTTCTTACCCAATGTTTCTATTTAAAAATGATATTTTATGGAAAAAAATTTCTGCTTTGTTAAATACAAACCAAGTTTGCCTGTAATTAGAGATCTTTTTATTTTCCCCCCTTTTACCTATTACCTGAATACTGGCATGGTGCTTAACAGCTTGGGTCAACACATGTGGCTTCTACACAGGGGTGGTTGCTCAGTTCGTAAGAGCATGATTTGCAAAGAAGAGCCAAGTACAGAATCAGTATGTATTAATGTTTAATGCCATTATTATGCTGCATCACATCACAACATACAGTCAATACGCTTCAGTTTATTATGTCCATAAAAAGAAAACCACATCCCTACGTTTTGAACAGCCAAGTGTGTGAAAACTATATTATTAAGGACTACTGAAAGGTATGAAAATTTAGCCCTCGAAAGCACCTTGCTCGGAGGGCCCTACTTAACAGCTACAACAACAGAGCCACGACAACAATGATGGCTCACCCACCATTGCAACATTTTTTATCAAGGTGAAACTTCAAGAATATTGAAATTAAGTGGTTCACAAAGTTAACACACAATCAACATTCGACAAATAAAATCTTAGATGTAATTAAAATTTTCTAATCTTCTATTTTGAATAATTTCAAAATCAAAAGCTTTTCCCACAAAGAGACTTTTGCAAACTCACAAACTGTACATAATTTTCAATAGAAATCAACAAGTAATTATCAACAAATGCCTTCTTCCACTGCCAGTGAACCTTATTATGGATGAAGTAGTCAATTAGTGCCTCCCTCATACTTTCACCATCTTGCATCTCTTCACAGTCTTCTTCCTTAGCTCTCTCAACTTCATTCACCAATCTTTGGTACACCTGATGTTCCCTTTCTGGATCTTCACACTTCCAACGACCACTGATTAAGCGTCGTTTTGGAGGAATGCTCTGGGGGTCATTGATGTGGAAGTTGTGAAGCCCACAGCATGCTAGTGTAGCATAGTGAGCGGTTGTCCTGGTCGCTTCAATGGGTCCCTTAAAAATTCCATATCGTTGATAGAGAATTCCAAATGCATCCTCGATGCATCCTCTCCCTCTTGAGAGACGGTAATTAAAAATTCTCTCAGGAGGATCTATGAATTTTCCCTTGAACGGGTTCAGTAGATAATTTTGCCGTTCAAAGGCTCCATCACCAGCCACGAAGGTAGCTTCTTTTCCAAGCCTTCCAAGAAGCATGGTGGAGGGACATTGAGCTCTCCTGTCCTGAGGCGCTTGCCAAATTCACATTTGTGGTAGACATTGCCATCCCCACGCTGCCCACTTGCCCCAACATCTACATAGACCAATCTTTGTTTGCTATCACACACTGCCATCAGAATAATACTGAAAAAGTGTTTGTAATTGAGGAATCTTGAGCCCGAATGTGCAGGTGCCTGTCAACAAAAACAAATAAAGTATTAAAATTGAACAAGTCTTTAAATTAAATAAAAAGAGCGAATTTCAAGCGTAAAGATATAAACCTTGATATGAACATGCTTGCCATCAATAGCAGCGATACAATGAGGGAGATCCCACATGACTTCAAATCCTGCTGCGGTTTGAAGCCAAAAGTCCTCAGTAAAGGGTTTGAAAACAAGCGGCTGCAATATAGCCCAAATTACTGTACATGTTTCCAGCACTATCGCCCCAATCGCCTGAGGAGATACTAGGAAGAGGTATGAAAGGCTTTCAAAATTTTCCCCACTTGCGAGAAACCTGAGGAGAACAATTTCAAAGATAAGATAAGTTACTTTCAAGCATTAATTTAGTACGTTATGCTAATAGAAAATAGTCATACCTTAAAGTAATCGCAAGTCTTTCTCCAGGACATATTGATTCCCTCCAAGATTTTTTTCTAAGGTGGGAACCCACAAGTCCTAGCAGCTTATCAAAGGATGAAGGGGTCATTCGGAAGAAATTGTAGAATCGTTCCGGGTCTGTCTCACGCATTTTTGGTACAGTGGTATACCAAGCACCATGAACCTTATGATCCTGGAGTAAAGGTCGGACCCACCATTTCCTAGGAAGGCCAAGAACATTTTTGTGCAGTGCATTTATTCTCCTTCTCTGAGCAAGAATGTGAGTATCCTGCCTTCTCCTTTGCATTAAAGTCCTTTCATATGATATGCATAGGCTCATCCTACTAACTGAAAGCAATGACAAGAATTTAAAAATTGTGATTAAATCATAGAGGGGCGATTAAAGCATGAGGACCGAAAATTGATTTGACTCACATCCGAGGAGCCTGCGTCTACATTTGCATGCTAGAGCAGCTAGAGCTGCAGCGCTGATGCGCCCCATCCTTTCAGTTCAGCCTGAAAGAGAGAAGCAAAATTTTATCAGCATGTGTAGGGCATTTCAGATCCAAGCTGGGTGGAGAAAGGTATCAGTGATTAAAAAAAATAATTTCTTAAGGTTTTTATTGAACTTAAAACATCCTTAAAATTTGTTATGACGTGGGGCCATTAGCTCCTCGACTTCCATACTCCGCACTCGAGAGACTCAGGGAAAGCGCGTGGGGTGTATCGACCGGGAACGACCCGACCCGACCCCGTTAAAGATCAAAATACTTTTACCAAAAGTTGATTTTTTTAGAAAGAAGGTATCAACAAGAAGGTCATCCCGTTACTCAAATCACCGCATTGGACAAATAATAGACAACTGGATAATTTTTTTTTAAAGACACGACATAGCAACATGGCGGACTGCGCGGGAACAGACGCCTGGCTCCCTGACCTGCCTGGCTACCTAACCGAACCACGTTTCACAGACAAATACCCATGATAAGATTTGCTGATGAAGATGGGAATTCTTGGTTTGTTCAGAACTCTTGCGCCACGAAACCAACGGATTAAAACATAAGGTAACCTCATGGATCGGTCCACCGGCCCATCACAGTCAGACCCCAACCGAGAATATCGCCAGAGATAAATAACAGTATTAGTCAGTGCACTCACCTGAAAATGATGCTTAGAATGACTGAGAATGACTGAGAATCTGCTCTGACTCAGCCGCCGTCATCAGGGACGCGGTCGGTGGTCGGTAAGCAATAACAATCGACGTTCGATTGTTATTGTTGCCAGCTTCAAACCGCGGGATTGGCCCGGACGGCTGTGATTGGCCGGCGATCTTGGCAGCGCCATCTCGCGGAGAGACGGGACACTTCGTCCACGCGATTTCTTTAGGTTACCGATTTCTCAAAGAGAAACAAAGATTTTATCAGTGAAATGTCCCAAACATGACAAATAGAGTCAGAGATTTTTAATAAATGCTCATGTTGTGCTGACAACTCTCCGAAGTACATAAAGAGCCGTTGATGCCCTGCCGCGGAGGGGCCTGAGCGGACCAGAAAGTAGTCCCCGACACTATTTCCTTATTTATCCGTGTTTTCATTACAAAACGAGTACTTTCGTGCTCCAAAAAAAATGAATGCATCGGAAGTAGTTATTATTCAATCATAGGTTAGGTTAGGTTTCATTCATTTATAGCAATATCCTTCAAGAGCGCCGCATATTTCTTGCAGTTCCGAACAGTACTCGTCAATACCTATCCAATGATACCAAACTTTCACCCCCTATGGGTGGAGCCCCTATTCAGAATAATTACCTTTGTTGCATGTTGCAGTGCACCTGTTGCTGGTCGGGTTAGTGTGCCTGCTGCTGTGGAGCCATGGGGCGGAGAGTCACGCAATGCAGTAGAAGTATCATCTTGTATATCTAATAAGGTTGGTGATGATAATTAAGGAAATGGTGTAGTGACCATGCCTAATTCAAAGGTTACATTACTGAAGAGACGTTTCAGTGCTGTTTCTAGGTATGGTGAAGTATTTTTGTACATTGTTTATGAGTCTTCTGATGAATATTGTGTTTTGTTATTTGTTTTTTTATGTTCCAGTAATTCTGTTTCTGGTAGCTCTAGTAGTTAAGATAAGGTGGTTGTCATGAATAATGGAGGATTATGAGTTAATGAACATTCATGAATAAAAGCGATTACAAAGAGAGAGACCAGAAATAGCAGAATGTTTGTCTAGTGTGTCTGATGCTGACAATTCAAATAATGAGGGTATTGGTCTATTATACACATCTAAGTCAATAGCAACATTTATACACAGACGTGCAAGTGATTCCTCATTGTCATTGGTGTCAAAGTATGGTTTTTTTATTTCTGCAAGTGGTTTTGTGTTGGTGGTAGTATGTGCTTTATGTGTTTGTTGGTCTGTGTGTTACAGTGTTCCGTCTATTGTATGTGGTTCAGAAAACCCTGTCAATTGTGATGGTTTTACAGGTGTTGTTGAGGTGGATGTTGGTTATGAGCGTTGTTGTAGGTAATGTCTGGAGATTGTGTTTGCGTTGTTTTGCTATTTTGAGTTTGGCTTGTCTGTTTTGAGGTTGCATTTTTTGTTGTTTGTGTTCCAGAGGTAGTGGTGTGAGATGTTCTGAGTCCTTATTCTTTCCTTATTTTTAATTCTTTAATTGTAAGTTAATTCTTTTGTTCTTAATTCGCGTAATCTTAAAGTTTTTTGTTTAGTGCACTCAGAAGTTTTGGCTTGTCTTTTTCCAGCGATTTGTCCAATTACATTTGTTGATTGCCTTCAATTTTTATGTCAACATGTTGGACTGTTGGATGGTGACATAGACTTTAAGTTTCTTTTTTGTCTCACTTCTAAGTGCCTCACTTACTACAACCCAAGGTGAGGATTTTTTTAAATGAAGCAGACATATCTGTTTTTAATCATCCCTTTGTTGGTTTTAGTAGAAGTTACATATCCTGCTTTTTCTAGTTTGTTTTTGTGCCTGATAAAAAAATTCGAGAATCGATTTTCCTCAAATGAGACTAAACTTCAAAGATGACAAAGGCTTACTACATATTCGGTTTGTCTTCAAGCTGTTTTGATCTTATTCTCTCATCATATTTTTGAAGTGTAAGTATTGACTTCTACCCACATTCTGATTGATATCATTATTTATTTATTTTTAAATAAAAATGAGTTTGCGTTTCTTTTGTGAAGGTTTTCACAGACTTCACTAGGTACTTTTTTTTATTCCAGCTGAATTAATTTAGTTTCCTATTTCTCTTTTGATGTCACCTTGTGTGTGACAGCAGACATCCAACATCCATTCTAATGGACCAATCAACATGTTGGTATTATCAATGCTTTTATGTTTTGTTATGTTTAGTACAACATGTGCATGTTGTGGGTCCTATTCAATACGACATTTCTTTAAGGGTGCGTAGTGTTATTTTTTTGGGAAATTTTAAAACATCCTGATGATGATGCTTCATCTGGAGCAAAGATAAAAGGAGGGATGAAAGAACTTACATTTATTTTTAGTGTTTGTGTTCTGCCTATGCTGCATTTTTATGAAGCCCTTCTCCAAGTAAGTAATAGTAGTTTTTTGGTTTTGTTTTATTTAACTTTGATTTGAAAGGAGCTAATGCTCATATGTTTTTCTTATCCAGAAGAGAATGAGCAGCCATAGGCAAGTTGATATGAAGGAAATTTACAATAGGCTTTCCAATCTTGTCATCAAAGATCGGAGTTCCACATGCCTGCTCTCATGACAGGTTCCTAATGCCAAGAGAGTAAACTATTGACTCTACATTCTTGTCATCAAAGATGGCAGTTTCACATGCATCTCATAAACTGGGAAAGGTATTTATTAGACAATAATTTTTCCAATATTAATTGCATTTAATAATTTAGTTTTAAGCAAATTATAATTTTGTTGCAGCTTGGTAAAACTATCTAGTCGAGAAGAGTTTTTCCGCAATACACATTGACAGCAGGAAGCCTTCCAGATGTTTGAGGAAAGCAAACAAGGGTGTTGGTGTACAAAGAAAAGCAAAGCTTACAGCAACATGCAGCAAAGTCCAGGCATAGAATGAGAATAAGACTACCCTTTCCAAATTTGTTATTTGGAAGGTTTAATTTCAGACTTGCATCTTCATGGATTTCGGTAAAATAATAATGATTGTTTTAATGTTTTTAAACTTTGGTTTGAAAGGAGCTAATGCTCATTTGTTTTTCTTATCCAGAAGAGAATGAGCAACCATCAAGGTAAGTTGATAATTTGAAGGAAATTTACAATAGGCTTTTCAATCTCGTCGTCAAAGATCGGAGTTCCACATGCCTGCTTTCATGACAGGTTCCTTATGCCAAGAGAGTTAACTATTGACTCTACATTCTTGTCATCAAAGATGGCAGTTTCACATGCATCTCATAAACTGAAAAAGGTATTTATTAGACAATAATTTTTCCAATATTAATTGCGTTTAATAATTCAGTTTTAAGCAAACTATAATTTTGTTGCAGCTTGGTAAAACTTTTAAGTGGACAGAAGCTTTTCCGCAATACATATTGGCAGCAGAAAGCTTTCCAGGTGACTTCGAGGAAAGCAGGCAAGGGTGCAGATGCAGACATTGCGAAGCAAGCTCGCAGCAACATGCAGCGATTGAAGGGCAGCTCCAGATCCGTCATCATACTGGATCAAGACCTGCCAAGCAAAAACAAGAAAAAAATGTATTACTCTCGTAAAATTCTGTTTTTTAACTCTTGCCCAATTTCGAATCTTGAATCTGTATTATTTGTGTCGTTGTAATATGTGTATTATTCTATTCTTATTATAACATGTTTCATAGTAATGATCCTTTGCATTTGTATGTGATAGATACCAAAGTTTCTTTACATTTAGAGAAACCATTGCGGTTTAGCACAGGGAACCTACACGACAATAAGCTTCAATCACCCAGTACGACAAATATCGTACAAAAATCGAGGGCAAATCTGATACAATTAGTTAGTACGACATCTGTGGTACGGTTACTCAATACGAGGTTTCTAAGCTGTCGTCAAATCAGGTACGGTGAACCACCACGACTCAACAGTATCTTACAAGGGAACGTTTTCCGGTGATACAGTCAGAATTCGATGGCGCCTTGGAACGTTGTTCCTTGGACCCTTAGACAAGGTTTGGCACCGATTTTGGCTGCCCGTGGTGGATTTCAGGCTGTTCCGGGGTAAATAAGATTTAAAAAAAGGGTGAAAAAAGTAAAAAACATGATTTTGGCAAAGATATTACAAAACGGTCTCAGACGTCCAATCACAAAGAACTTTAAAACTTTTGACGAAAAACAGACTTTTTTGTAAAAAATTTCAAAAAATGTCATTTTAAGTTAAAAGTTAAGAAAATGTCATTTTTGTAAGAAGTTAAAAAATGGCAAATTGTCGGTTTTGACCTGAAAATAGGGTTTCCTTTTACTTTCCACTAAAATAGGTATTTTTCTTCATAAATTGGTAATTTTCGTGTGTGTGGATGGTTAAGACCATTCGGCAACGTTTATGTCAAAATCGTGAATTTTGCCTTTTTCACATTTTTTCGGGTTCTATTTCCTTCGGATTAGCCCCCTCCGGACAGCTAAAACCGGTGCCAAACCTTGTCTAAGAGTCCAAGGAACAACGTTTCAGGGCGCCATCGAATTTAAACTGTATCACCAGAAAACGTTCTTGTTAGGTGTATCCACCACGACTTTGATACGGTTTGATTAGGCAAGTTGTCTACCATCAAAGTACCGTAGCTTTTGTCTTCTTTTTTCCCAACAGTGTACGAGCCGACACACAGAGGGTGCCGGCACGCAACACACAGATCTCTCTCGGTACAGGCTAAGAACCACAATATCAGTTCAAACTTTGGGCTCCAGAACGCTGCGGTCGCTCTAAGCGCGTATTTCAAACTGTATGCCCGTGATCACGAGGTGTGCGGGCGCACTGCACGCCCACAAACCTCCTTCCCCATTTCGATAGCGACAAGTGACATCATTCCCTGGAGATGGGAAATCTGCTACGCATGAAGCACATCTTGTAAATTTTCTTCTAGGAAGACTTCTTTTTACACTGTTAAAAAATATGCTGTTAATTAACAGCATTTACTTTGTAAAGTTTTTTAGCAACACGTGTTGTAAAGGAACGGTATATTGTTGGGCATTGAGTCGTTATCCAACAGCAGTGTTGTCAAAAGGGATGATGGCTCTCTGTATCAGACGTCTGATTATGACTTGTTGTGTAACAGAATTTCCATTTCCAAATGGCACCAACCTGTTCATAAACAACACTCTTCTGTTTTTAAGCAAATGTCTTGCTGCTTTGCATTTATGAAAAAAAATATCTTGAGTCCTAGTAATCCACTACAAAGTCATTCACAAAAAGGAGTTGGGAGTTTCCCGATGGCTTAATAATTGTAACTCATTCACAAACGGTCGTTCCCGAACAGTTTCACTCTATTGTCAGAACAAAACTTGTCTAGGAACAGCTGTACTGTTTTTAAATAGCAAACACTGTCAAAGAACGACACGACTGCAGGAAGAATCTTGTTGGGAAACAGTTAGTGCAGTTCTTTGACGGTTTTTGCTGTTCGTAAACAAACAAGCTGTCTGTCAACGACTATGCTGTTTGAAAACAGTTACAGCTGTCCGAAAACAGTAAAAGCTGTTTGAAAATAGAAAATCCGGTTTAAAAACAGTAAAAGCTGTTTGAAAACAGCAAAAAGTTTTTAGAAAACAGTAAAAAGTATTTAAAAACAGTAAAAGCTGTTTAAAAACAGGAAAAGCTGTCTTAAAACAGGAAAAGCTGTTTCTACAGTAAAAACTGTTTCAAAACAGGAAAAGCTGTTTAAATACAGCAGAAAGCTGTTTGAAATCAGGAAAAGCTGTTTCAAAACAGCATTGAGCTGTTTAAAAACAGCAATGAGCTGTTTGAAAACAACAAAAGCTGTTTGAAAACAGGAAAAGCTGTTTAAAAACAGCATTGAGCTGTTTAAAAACAGCAATGAGCTGTTTGAAAACAACAAAAGCTGTTTGAAAACAGTAAAAGCTGTTTAAAAACAGCAAAGAGCTGTTTGAAAACAACAAAAGCTGTTTGCAAACAGTAAAAGCTGTTTGAAAACAGTAAAAACTGCTTGAAAACAGTAAGAGCTGAAACAGTAAACGCTGTTTAAAAACAGTGAAGCTTTTTGAAAACAGTACAGCGTTGCAGACCACTATACTTTTCGAAAACAGTAAAGCTGTTGTGCAAGACTGTTCTTAAAAAGGCGAACTGTTTGTGATCGACTTTCCTCCTTAGAATCAGGAAGTTGTAACTTCTAGCACCCTAGCATGAATGGACGAATGACTCTCGTTTTGTAACAGTGCGTGCTATTCTTTGACAGTTCGCCGCTGTTTAAAAATTGGAGGTGTCGCTAAAAAACTTTACAACTTAAGTGTTGTAAAGAAACAACAGAGTTTATTTTGACTTAGTTGGGCCTGGATTTGAACCCTGAGCTGCAAAATGCTCTAACAAATCTTTGATTGAATGGTGTTGTTATTAAATGACGGGATTCCGTTCCAAAACAGCTACTTCCATTAATTTGGAAAACAAGATGTTCTGTTGCTCTCCATTGGAAATCGTTCCATAACACTACTTTGGTCGTTTCCTCCAATGATAAAACTTGCTGTTACATAACAGCATTTGTTCCTTTATGAGTTCTGATGACACGTACTGCCTTAAAGCAAATCGATCGTTGGTAAAAGTGTTGTTTTCCTACAGTTTTTTTTAACAGTGTAATGTTGAGAGCGCCAATTTTAGAGAAGAGATTATTGGGGCTCAGCTTTATAGACTCTTATAGCTTGTTTGTTTTTGGCCCGTCCCGTATTATTTATAAAATAAATACGGAGGACGGGCATATAGTCTGATGCTTGCTGTGCGTCCGTTCGTCCGTCCGTCCGTCCGTCCGTCCGTCCGTCCGTCCGTCCGAGGACTTCCCGTTGTCCGATCTTCACCAAATTTGGTATGCAGCCTCCTTGGGTGACCCTAAGAACCGCTCGGTGGCAGCAAATCCGATCCGAGCCCCGGGGGTGCTGCTGCAGGTGCATCATGGTCTACATGGGCTGGAGGAGGATCTCGGCAACGGGTACAGCTAGAAGGGCATGTAGGGGTATTTTTGGAATCGGGGCGACGAGACAAAGCCAACGGTGCTGGTTTCGAGCAAATCTGAGAAGTTTGGACCCAGGTTCAAATCCCGGGGGACCAAAATTTTTTACTCGTTCTTTACACTGCACACCAATAAACACATAGCTATGTGAAGAGAACGAGTATTGTGTTCAAAAATGAGTTTTGGGGTGACATTCATCATCTCTGAACTTACAGCATGTGGGAAAATGACTGTGGTATCATTTGAAAGATGGAGTGTCAGTCGCTTGATCGTAAATGAAGTTTTTACTCGTTCTTTTGCTGCACACCAATAAACAAAAAGCTATGTGAAGAGAACGAGTATTGTGTTCAAAAATGTGTTTTAGGGGGACATTCATCATCTCAGAACTTACAGCATGTGGGAAAATAACAGTGGTATCATTTGAAAGATGGCGTGTCAGTCGCTTGATCGTAAATGAAGTTTTTTTTGACTTGCAATGAGAAATATTGAGAAAATGAACATGAAAGAGAGACGTTTTTAATGCATGTTGTGAAACTAACCTCTTTTCAAGTGTTTCTATCTTTTGATGTACAACACCACTGGAATGCAAAATACAACAACAACGACAAGACATACCTGGTCAACAAAAAAGTAAGACGGTTTTTTCCTGCTGACAATGGATAATTTTGAGAAATCTGGTTTTAACGAAACATTGTTTGACTGTAATCATGATACATGTCTCAGAACTGCAAGCTGTGTCATCGTAATGAAATCTTATTTGCAGGTGTCGCATGTCTAATGTTCGAGATGAGTGATGAAATAATAACTTTCATTTGACTGTTTTCTAAAATTAATGTGTGTTTGTGAGGGTTATTGTGATGGAAAAGGCAGGTTTTTCGCTCGGACATGGCTTGGACACAAGTGGAAATTCGATTATGCTCGACAAACGATGTCTCGAGATGTCTCGAGTAATCGCGATGTGACGATATTTCTTGCCTGAGCGGGGAACCAACCGGAAGCGTTGTCCTCGCGACACCTTCTACCCACTAGAAGTCACTTCCAAAAATACCCACATCTCCACTCCCTCACCTTGCATAAATAAACCACATTCACAAAATTATTTCAAATCCTTTCCACAATCCCAATGCCACTCACAGATCCAACAAACAACCAGCCCACTTCTACTTTTAAATTAACTTTTTCCAACAGGAAATATCCTTCTATTGATGTTCATTTTCTCATAGCTTTAGTTATCACTTTAAGGATAACATGTTACCTTTCAAAACGATCAGCGACTGACACCTCACGCTACCTTTGTAAAGAACGAGTCCCTCCTGTGCGATATCAATTTATTGATGTCTTTCCTTCTTGTTTTTGACTTGCATGAGAAATATTGAGAAAATGAACATGAAAGAGAGACGTTTTTAGTGAATGTTGTGAAACTAACCTCTTTTCAAGTCTTTGTATCTTTTGATGTAGAACACCACTGAAACGCAAAATACAACAACAACGACAAGACATCTTTGGTCAGCAAAAAAGTAGGAAGGTTTTTTCCAAGTGACAATAGATAATTTTGAGAAATTTGGTTATAACGAAACATTGTTTGACTGAAATCATGATACATGTCTCAGAACTGCAAGCTGTGTCATCCTAATGAAATATTATTTGCAGGTGTTGCATGTCTTATGTTCGAGATGAGTGATGAAATAACAAGTTTTATTTGACTGTTTTCTTAAATTAATGTGTGTTTGTTAGGGTTTTTGTCATGGAAAAGGCAGGTTTTTTTGCTCGGACACAAGTGGAAATTCGATTATGCTCGAGAATCGATATCTCGAGATATCGCGATGTGTCGATGTTCCCTGTCCGAGTGGAGAACCAACCGGAAGCTTTGTCTTTCGCGACACTAGAAGGCACTTCTTGTTTGGCGCCAAAAATACAAATCTGTTCATTTTCTCATTGCTTTAGTTATCAATTTAAGGAAAACAAGTTACCATTCAAAACGATTAGCGACTGACACCTCAGGCTACCTTTGTAAAGAACGAGTCCCTCCCGTGTGATATCAATTTATTGATGTCTTTCCTTCTTGTTTTTTTAGTTTAACGTTGTTTCTTATGTTTTTGAGGGTGCTGATGTCGAAAATGATATCCATTTTGACCTAAGACGCCGCGAGGGCGACGCTGCAGGTGCATCATTCGCGAAATTCACGAATGTATAAATGTACGGGACGGGCCAAAGTTGCCGATTTGTATCGCTGCTTTTCCTGTTATAGCAGATGATAAAGGGACGTCGATAAGAAACGTGATTCTTTTTGAGGCCATTTTGACCGCCCTGCCTCCTATGAGACGCATCGTGACACTGTTTCGGACCCCTGCCCCTCTCTTGGTGCGTCACGTAACGAATTGCTAAAATATAAAAATGCGCAGAAACTGCCAAAACGTTTGGGGAAACCGCCATTTCACGCATTGAAGTAAAGGTGTGTGCAGGCCGATTTTCGTCGCTCTTGCGTGACATTACGCCACGTCGACGCTTCCCCCCCCAATAAGTCGTATCGTGACTGCAGCTCTGACCCCCGTTCAAAAAAGAATTGCTCCGAAATCCTGCCGTTAGCCGTCCGAAGGGGCCCCCGCCGTCCCAAACTGTCCCAAGAAGCGTCTGAAAGCCTTTGGGTTGTTCCGCCATTGGTCCGCAAGCTAACCGGTGTACGGACAGGCTAGCCCGACATGTGCCCGGGACGCGCTGTTATTTTGCTTCAGTCCGGCATTTGTAGGTGCCAGCGTATCCGCTGTAAGGCTTTGAACCCTTAGTTCCTTTCGCAAAAAGCAACGGAATGTAATTGTGAGAAAACTGTGAAGGAAAAACCTGGTTGTAGAGCGCGTCGCTTTCTACCAAGCCGTGGTGCGGTGCAGGCGTGTGCTGGGTGCGGCTGCTGCAGAGCGAAGTCGTGTCCGCGGCGGTGCCCTGACGGCGTGCTCTGACGGCGTGCTCGGAGGGCGTGCTTGTCCGCTACATGGACGGCGTGGGCGTGGGTGGACGCGGCCCGTAGCCGCAAGCTGCAGCCCCGATAGTGCCCGTCCCAGGTGGCGTCGGTCAGCTTTCTGTACCGCGCATGCGCCCGAGAGGCCAACGACAACATCCACAACCCCAGTGATTTCAAACAGCCTGTCTTTCTTGCACCCTTGCGGAACGCTTCATGAGTGCGAGAGAGAAACCTCCCACTCGGAATCAGTCTACAGCCCTCTTTTTGTTTTGTCCGTGGCTCGAAAGCCGCCGGGGTTTGCAAGGCCTACTGGCCGGGCCAACAAATAGTCTACGTAATGCTCTAGAATGTTCAGGCGTCGACGCGGTCGGCGCTGCCCGCCAAGCGGCCGAGCACCTGCCTGGCGGCAATATGGGGGGTTCGCAGTCCCTCTCCAAAAGGGCTCCTCCACACCGGACTAGGTTGCGCGTGCCGAGCCTCCTCGCCACGGTGCGGTGGCCAAGTCGGCCTAGACGTTACCTTTTAGGGCCGCGGGTCGCCTTGGCTCCGAGGTTGGCGACTCAAACTTCGTTTCTCCATCCGTAATAGCGTGCGTAATAGTACGCGTTATAGTAGCGTCATAGCCAAAATCATCAGGATTTTGTCTATTTTTCGGTTGTTTTGGGATGTTTCGGGGTTGTTTTGAGCTGCTCGGTAATTTTGAGGTGTAATAGAGCGCAATAGATATTATAGTCGGGTCACTGGTTTTGAGAGTGCACACCCTCGTTTTATTGGTCCCCGGCACGGACAATACATTCCCTCGGCGACGATATGTCATTTTGAAAACAGCTATCGCCGAGCCGCCCGTCCTTTGTCTATGTGCTTCTGTGCTTGTGTGGGTGTGCATGTGTCCTTGGAGGCTGCGCTTCCTTTGTTCCCTCACTAAAAAAGGGTTCCAGAGGTCGGACTTTTGAGCCATTTCAGCTGGCTGAGCAACCCTAGGCCGTCTCAGCCGTGGCCGAGTTCGGCTTGGCAGCCAAGTTCGGCTGGGCAGGCACTAGGCGGCGGTCGTAACCAGAGCCAGCGCCGCAGCTGAGGCGATGGCGGCGACGCACTGCGACGTGCTGCCTGACACGCACGTTGGCAGCTGGAGTCGGCTGCCGGTCAGCCGGTCCAGCCGAATAACTCAAAAGCTCGACCTCGGGGGCACTGCGACGTTTCGGAGAAGTCCCGGGGCCGGCGCGCGGTGGGCAACACTCCAAGGCCACTGCAGACACCCACGCGCAGTGGGCCAGAAAACCGGCGCTGGCGGGCTGCGCCCTCTAGACTCTAGACGCGTTTGGAGCTCCAATGTCGCTAAATGGGTCTTAAATCAAACGTTGGCCCCACCAATGGATTCCTCGTTCGGAGAGCAAACCATTGGTGGGGTCACACGTTCGGTTCGAGTCCTGTTTAGCGAATCTGGAGCTCAAAATGCGTCTAGAGTCTAGAGGGCGCTGCCTGCCAGCGGGTTGGACAGGACACCGGCGCCCGCCACCCAAACAACTGTATTCTCTAGTAGGAGCCAGCAGTCATAAACTCCAAGGAACGGTTGAACGTACGTAGCGCAGCCGGAGCGCAGCGGTCAGTGCGACTGCGCCGGGAGGAGCAGTTATTGTCCGGTCGTCTGGTTCGACACTTAGCCGAAATTCTCTTTTTTCTCTTTCTTTCTAATTTTAGTAATGTTCAGTCGTCCCCTTTCTCGCCATCTTCCCCTAGCCTTTGCTGTGGAGCGCAACCTTATTCGCCCGCGTTTTTGCATCCGCGTGTTTCTGCAGGAACGGGCTACCAGCCTGCTGGTGCAGCGACCTTTTCGGTGGGTGTGCCACTTGAGTCCCACTCCAGTGCAGTGCTGCTTTGCTTGCTTTGCCCGCCTGCTGCCGGTGCCCTATGGCACTTCTCGGTGCAGTGCGAAGCGTCAGTCGGCTGGCTGGAATCAGGTGGCTGGGGGACTCACGCTAGCATCTGGCAGGGGCATGACGGCCGTGGATCCTTGCCACCGAGCTCAGTGCTCGGGCTTTGCGCTGTCGCGTCCTATGAGTCCTGAAAGTTGATTGAAGTCCTGCGCAACCTCCGCCCCTTCAGACAGCACTGCCCGGTTCTGCTCCATTGCCCAGCATAGGCATTTCGCATCACCGTTGCACACAGCGCCACACAGCAGCGCTAGCTTGGCTGTCCAGCAGACTGATTCCGAGCAGGGGGGAGGGGAGGGGGGAGGGACTCTCCTTCCGAACTAAGAAATTGCTTTCGTGCCGGCCGGATGCAACCCTCGATTCCGGCAAAGTCATTAAAGCCATTTTTGTCGAAAGAACGCAGTTTCCAACGGCGGGTTTCACACTTACATGCACGCGCACACACACACACACACGCAACACGCACACCACGCACACATTTGTATCTGATAGACAATGGGGACACGGGCCGCGCGGCCTGCACGGGACGGAAAATGTTTGCCTTCGGACGAGCAAAACAAAGAATCGAACCCTTATAATGCACCGGAACAGCACTCGGACAATGACAACCCCGGACGGGCTGGGCTGTTTAACTTCCCTTCGGTAGAGTGAAATTCACTCATCCCTGAGGCAGCGGCGACATCCGGGGGCGTCATTGTCCGAGTGCTGTTCCGGTGCATAATAAGGGTTCAATTCTTTGTTTTGCTCGTTGTTTCGAGGCTGATTGCCACACTCATGATGGCACCAAGAAACGACCTGCATAGCAAAGGGTCGCCGCCTCAGGGATTGACGACCGGAGTGACCGGGCTGCTCAGTGGCGAATCCAGAGCCGGCCTCTTTTTGCCATGTGTGCCTCTCTATCAAGGCTCTATAAGGGAAGCCAATTGTCCATTTGCACCCGCCCCCAACCCCCCCACCCCTACACCCACTTGAGCCGCAAACCCCCACCCCCACGTCGCCACAACCTCTAAACGGCGGTAGGGCGCCATGCTTGGCTGCTTGCAAAACAACGACTAGAGTTTCAGCCGCGTCCATGCTGGCCTCGTGGCCGCGGGCACGCGGGGACGTCGACGGCGGCTTCCGTTACGGCAAGCCGGGCCCACCGCGCACAGTGGGCCATAAAACCGGCGCAGAGTGGACCAGGAGACGGCGTAGGCGGCCAAAATTCACCAATGGATTGCTCTCCGAACGAGAAATCTATTGGTGGGGTGACTCGTTCGGTTCGAGTCCCATTTACCTACTCTGGAACTCAAAACGGGTCTAGAATTCTGTCCGCCTGCGCCGTCTTCTGGCTCACTGAGCGTGTGCGGCGCAGGCTGACAAAACTCTAGGCGCGACTTGAGCTCCAGTCGCTAAACAGGACTAGAACCGGAACAGCCCATTTGTGCTCACACGTTCGAGCGCAGCGGCGTCCTGAACAACCATAGAGGCCACGTGAGGCCACCGATGAGGGCAGGGTGGGGTGGCGGGGGGCAGGCGGCTGGCCTTGGCACCACTTCGGGGCACCCCATTGGTGGACGTGCAGGTGGCGGCCGGTCAACAGTGGGCCAGAAGACAGGCGCGGCGGCCAAAACTCCAGTCGCAAAATGTGACTCGAACCGAACGTGTTACTCCACCAATGTGACCCCATTTAGGAGGACGCGGGGGAAAGATGGAGGAGGGGGGTGGCAGCTGCTCAAGCTCAGGGTGTAGCCGTTTCCCACTGTTGTCACTGGCACTTAGTGTATGGCCACTTCTTTCTCCTGCTGCACTACCTGCCGTGCCCTCATTGAGGGCGGCGCGGCGAGTTCAGAAGCGTATCATCGGAATACCGTAAAACTGTAATCCGGTATCGAAATAAAGTGCGTCATTGCCCGTCAGTACATGTCCAGAACCGCCTCCCCTTTCTCCTCCCATTGTGCGTAACGAATCAGATCCCGCACGCACTCACACACTGCTGCGTAGCGTATGCCGATAATTCTCTCTCTCTCTCTCTCTCTCTCTCTCTCTCTCTCTCTCTCTCTCTCTCTCTCTCTCTCTCTCTCTCTCTCTCTCTCTCTCTGTCTCTCTTCCACCCCCGCAGACTGATTCTAGAACAGGCGGGGATCAATTTGACGGCGCGGCGCGCCAGTTGCAACTGCAAACATGGCTTGGCGGCGAGGTGGGACAGATGCGGGACATTCGTGCTGGCCCGCTATGAACACAGGGGCGGCGCCAGAATTGTTTTTCGGAGGGGGCCATGGCGGAGTGTCGCGCCTGTTACCTACCTTATGGGCAAGACCAGATCTGACGCGATTGAGGCAACTCGGCCCACCGTCTGGATGCCATCGCCTGGAGATCTGGGCGCAGCGTGGCGCAGCCCGCAGCGCAGGCCTTTGGCAAAGTGCGACCGGCCATGCACGATGCACATTTGCTTCGCCATGCAGTGCGGCCCCCCGGCGCTCTCGGCTCTCGGTGTCCTCGACATGGCGCCGTCGGCTTGCCCAGTGCGCCAGCCCGCCCCACCCTGCCCCGCCCTGCGCCGCCCTGCCCCGCCACACTGTGCATTTTTCTGGCCCACTGTGCACCCGTCCTCCTCTGGGCTTTTGCGGCCCCAGCCGAACGCGGAGAACGTCTCCCTGGGGGCGCAGCGCGCAGCGGCCACGGGGCAGAAGAATGGTGGAGACGGCCAAAACTCTAGACGCGTTTGGAGCTCCAGAGTAGCTAAACGGGACTCGAACGAAACGTGTGATCCCAACAAGGGATTCCGCGTTCGCAGAGCAATCCATTGGTGTTCGGTTCGATTCTTCCGGTCCACTGTGCGGCAGACTTCCCTGGGCCCACGAGGCCGGCAGCGCTGCCCCTAATAGTCAGACCCGGGCTGCGCTTAGCGTAAGTTATTTTGATGTAGATTCTGGAATGACGTACAGTCTTCCCCACTCCACCTCCCCCCTCCCCCTTGCCAGGGCGCAGAAGTTGTGTGTCTCTCTCGCACTCAAGGTGTGCGAGAGAGACAAAACGACGATTTCGGTGCCCCGTCCGTAGACCTCTTCTCTTTGCGACTCTTGTCTCGTTCTCGGAAAATAGGGGCGGTGGTGGGGCGGAAACAGGACTCGACATCCATGCTGCCACACTGTTAAAAGTTTTCACCGCCCCAAAAAGTCGTGACGCAAGGCGACTGGCTTTTGGTTACTCGACACAGAGCCGACCCTCAAACGCTGCTCGTTTTGTCCCATTTGCCGCCGAGTGCCGCGCTTGACCTAAAAAGTACATGCAGCGCCGGGCAAGTGGGGGCAGCGTGAAGAGAAATAACAATTATTTTGGGACAAGCCAAAATATTTAAAAGAACGTGCCAAGATTCTTGTTTGAAAGGAACCAGAAACCAGCACCTGCGACGCAGCTGGCTCGTGTCTGACGCGCGACGAGAGGGCACTTGAAAGCAGAAGAGCATGAGAAAAAAGAGTGACACGCATTCACTGCTGGAAAAAAGTACGGAAAAAGTACGGAACATGTCCGGTCAATTTATGCCTGGACCGTCTGTACCGTACCAAACTACGTAATTTCTTTTCCGTGTACCTTCTTTTTTATCGGCTTGAACGATGACACCGGCGGTTCTGCTATGCGGCTTTGGCGTAGAGGTCGCTCCAAGGTCGGCCTTCTCTGAACTGGGGGGAGACGGCGCGACAGCGTTGATACAGCAAGCGCGGGGGGTGAGGGGGATGAGGCGGTCCACTCACAACCGCGGCTCATATGAATGTAAATGGAACTAATCTGCCTGCCCGGCCAGCGCCGTGGCGGTAAGTGATAAAGTTTGTAAAGCGAGCCATGTAAGGCGATTGGACAGCCAGTGGCACGCAGCACGAGGCTTGCCGCTCCATTTGGATTCTGAAATCTGAATCCGCCGTGCCGACGCCCTGCTTGGACGGCAGAGTCCCTGGCGAGTGTCCCTGGGCCCCTCGATGCGAGACAGGCGCACTCGCGGGGCGAAACTGTGCGAGTGCAAGAGAGACGGAGCGACGAAACCTGTTCGGAATCAGTCTCCAGATTTGGTGTCGCCCACCAAGAGTGGGGGTGGGGGCGGGGCCTACCGCAGCAGAGGGCAGCGCAGCGCCAGGAAGAGGGCACGAGGGCTCATGTGGCCCATGTGGCGGCGTGCAGCCGGAGGTCCTCTTCCGCGAATCGGCCGACACGCCCCGTATCCAGCCCAGATGGTGCGAGCTGCCAACGAAGCTGCCACGACAAGTGCGGCAACTTAGCTGAGGCACTGCAGACGCTTGGGGTGGGTGGGCGCTGGGATCGGAGTTGGGAAACGCGGGGCAGAGGCATGGCGGACACAAGCGCGTACCCGACGGTGCATCGGTCCACAGGGCCCGTTGGTGCCCGGAGCGCCCCGCCGTGTTGCAGCCAGGGTTTCAGATTTTTTGGTCAACTCGTTTGCGTGAAAACAAAATTTACGTTTAGGTCTACATCGCCTACCGCCGCGGCGCGCCCCCGCCTACTACTTTTCTCCCAGATCCCACCGCGTTGGTCGTGAGTGGCCAGGGCCGGCCTGCCTGGTCCGAGGGCCCAGGCGGTCATGGTGCTCATGGCTGCTTCGCAATGGACTCCGAGGGCGCGGCGAGCGGGAGGGGGGGGGAGGAGAGGCCTCTCCCTCCCTTCTCTCTCTCTCTCTTCCTCTTTCAATGTGTCTCCATCACACATTCCGGGCGTCTTCCCGTCAGGCCGTCTGTCTGCCCGTCCGTCCGTCCATCCTGTCTTTGTCGCACTCACAGGGCCGTGGGCTATGGCCGGCGTGGCGGCTGGCGTGCAGGCCGTGGTCGTGGACTGTGCCCCCCCCCCCCCCCCGGTGCCTGACTCGCCTGTTTACAATATAATAAACAATCCGCGTGCAGCACGGGCCGCATCGGCCCCGCGCACAGCCAAAGCAGAAGAGCCTCCCCCCCCTTTTTCTCCCCCTCCCCCAATGCAACTAGCACGGCGCGGCGGTGCAGGCAGGCCACGGCCAGGACTGAAACATAATTGGCCCCAGAGTCTCTAAACTTGGCTCAAATCGTAAGGTGTGACCCCACCAATGGATTCCCCGGCAGCGCTGCCCCTAAGCGTCGGACCCGGGCTGCGCTTAGCGTAAGTTATTTTGATGTAGATTCTGGAATGACGTACAGTCTTCCCCACTCCACCTCCCCCCTCCCCCTTGCCAGGGCGCAGAAGTTGTGTGTCTCTCTTGCACTCAAGGTGTGCGAGAGAGACAAAACGACGATTTCGGTGCCCCGTCCGTAGACCTCTTCTCTTTGCGACTCTTGTCTCGTTCTCGGAAAAAAGGGGCGGTGGTGGGGCGGAAACAGGACTCGACATCCATGCTGCCACACTGTTAAAAGTTTTCACTGCCCCAAAAAGTCGTGACGCAAGGCGCCTGGCGGTTGGTTACCCGACACAGAGCCGACCCTCAAACGCTGCTCGTTTTGTCCCATTTGCCGCCGAGTGCCGCGCTTGACCTAAAAAGTACATGCAGCGCCGGGCAAGTGGGGGCAGCGTGAAGAGAAATAACAATTAATTTTGGACAAGCCAAAAAATTTAAAAGAACGTGACAAGATTCTTGTTTGAAAGGAACCAGAAACCAGCACCTGCGACGCAGCTGGCTCGTGTCTGACGCGCGACGAGAGGGCACTTGAAAGCAGAAGAGCATGAGAAAAAATACGATTTCACGAAATCCTGGTAGTCACGAAGTTAATTTCATTTACGTTCTGGTTTAACAAAAATTCTTGAGGCTAGAACTGCGTTAAGTGGAGTTTAGTTCATGTGTGGTACAGTGTACCAGTGTCAATAAAACTAAAACTTACGTAGAGGGCCAGCTGCGTATTAATTCGTGTCGAAAATAGACATTTATTGCAGTTCTATGATACCTGAAGGTCAGGTTATTCACAGAAACGTGCAGTAAAATAATTCATTTCACCCAGTTTTAAATGATTTGAGGTTAGGAAAGTTCACAGCCGCCGTGTCTAGATCGTTTCGTCTTAGATTCAGAAGTACCATCAAACCTCGTTACAAGGAGTAGCTACACGCCCATTGTTTTCGGAAAGGAACTTATAGTCACACTCAAACTACACTAGGGAAAGTTTATTTACAAATGCATGAGCGAAGACACGCAGTATGATGACTTATATCACTCCGATTCCAAGAGTATTGAACGTTTGGGGTTGGCATTTCCGAAAACAACAGGGCCTGCGCGCAGGCGCGTGGGACACTCTGGCCAACAATCACCGACCGACCGGCCGATCCAAATGGCCACGCTCGAAAACAACGTCTATGCTATTGTTGGAGCTCTTCTAGCTGCAGTAAAAGACAATTTCGATTCAAACGCGCTTTTTCAGGGGAGCGAGCGTTTTTGGTGTAAGCTGTACAGAGGCGAAAAGGAGCGCTGCCATTGGTCGGATTCCATTTCCGGTGGCTCGGCTCCCCCCTCTCCCTCTGTTTTTCGCTGACGAGTCGAGTTTTGCCATGGAAACGGCGATTTCAACTCAAAATTGCTCAAAATTGGCCCTGCACTTTTCAACCAGATTTCACCAATGAAATCAGGGTACAAAGTTCTACCACTCTGCCAAGTCTCATCAGAATCGTATAGAGAATTTCGAAACTGCATAAGGGGCCAGACTGGAAATAAAAATTAAAAAAAAAAAAAAACCCAACCCCGGTGAGGCTATAAGGCTACTTCGTGCCTAAAAAGAGCGACACGCATTCACTGCTGGAAAAAAGTACGGAAAAAGTACGGAACATGTCCGGTCAATTTATGCCTGGACCGTCTGTACCGTACCAAACTACGTAATTTCTTTTCCGTGTACCTTCTTTTTTATCGGCTTGAACGATGACACCGGCGGTTCTGCTATGCGGCTTTGGCGTAGAGGTCGCTCCAAGGTCGGCCTTCTCTGAACTGGGGGGAGACGGCGCGACAGCGTTGATACAGCAAGCGCGGGGGGTGAGGGGGATGAGGCGGTCCACTCACAACCGCGGCTCATATGAATGTAAATGGAACTAATCTGCCTGCCCGGCCAGCGCCGTGGCGGAAAGTGATAAAGTTTGTAAAGCGAGCCATGTAAGGCGATTGGACAGCCAGTGGCACGCAGCACGAGGCTTGCCGCTCCATTTGGAATCTGAAATCTGAATCCACCGTGCCGACGCCCTGCTTGGACGGCAGAGTCCCTGGCGAGTGTCCCTGGGCCCCTCGATGCGAGACATAGGCGCACTCGCGGGGCGAAACTGTGCGAGTGCGAGAGAGACGGAGCGACGAAACCTGTTCGGAATCAGTCTCCAGATTTGGTGTCGCCCACCAAGAGTGGGGGTGGGGGCGGGGCCTACCGCAGCAGAGGGCAGCGCAGCGCCAGGAAGAGGGCACGAGGGCTCATGTGGCCCATGTGGCGGCGTGCAGCCGGAGGTCCTCTTCCGCGAATCGGCCGACACGCCCCGTATCCAGCCCAGATGGTGCGAGCTGCCAACGACGCTGCCACGACAAGTGCGGCAACTTAGCTGAGGCACTGCAGACGCTATGGGTGGATGGGCGCTGGGATCGGAGTTGGGCAACGCGGGGCAGAGGCATGGCGGACACAAGCGCGTACCCGACGGTGCATCGGTCCACAGGGCCCGTTGGTGCCCGGAGCGCCCCGCCGTGTTGCAGCCAGGGTTTCAGATTTTTTGGTCAACTCGTTTGCGTGAAAACAAAATTTACGTTTAGGTCTACATCGCCTACCGCCGCGGCGCGCCCCCGCCTACTACTTTTCTCCCAGATCCCACCGCGTTGGTCGTGAGTGGCCAGGGCCGGCCTGCCTGGTCCGAGGGCCCAGGTGGTCATGGTGCTCATGGCTGCTTCGCAATGGACTCCGAGGGCGCGGCGAGCGGGAGGGGGGGGAGGAGAGGCCTCTCCCTCCCTTCTCTCTCTCTCTCTTCCTCTTTCACTGTGTCTCCATCACACATTCCGGGCGTCTTCCCGTCAGGCCGTCTATCTGCCCGTCCGTCCGTCCATCCTGTCTTTTTCGCACTCACAGGGCAGTGGGCTGTGGCCGGCGTGGCGGCTTGCGTGCAGGCCGTGGTCGTGAACTGTGCCCCCCCCCCCCCCCCCGCGCCTGACTCGCCTGTTTACAATATAATAAACAATCCGCGTGCAGCACGGGCCGCATCGGCCCCGCGCACAGGTGGTGTCCAATAGCGACAATCCCTCCCCGCGCACAGCCAAAGCAGAAGAGCCTCCCCCCCCTTTTTCTCCCCCTCCCCCAATGCAACTAGCACGGCGCGGCGGTGCAGGCAGGCCACGGCCAGGACTGAAACATAATTGGCCCCAGAGTCTCTAAACTTGGCTCAAATCGTAAGGTGTGACCCCACCAATGGATTCCTCGTTCGGAGAGCAATCCAAAGGGTGGGTCACACGTTCGGTTCGAGTCAAGTTTAAAGACTCTGGAGCCGAAAACGCGTCTAGAGTTTTGTCCGCCTGCGCCGGTCTTCTGGCCCACTGTGCGTTGTTGCGTGCGCCGCTCCAGTGCGACAGGCAGCTTGTGCCGCGCAGCCATCATTTTAGTCACCTTTTCAATTATTTAAATAACTAAAATAAAAATCAATATGAAGGTAGCGGAATTAAATCATTAAACATATTGTGAAAAATTCACTTTATATTTTAGAGTCTCAAATTACAAGTGGGGTATAAAGCTCTTGGCAGAATTACCGATGAAAAAAACGACAGGAGTATCATCAGCTTTTTTTCACGAGAATATTTTTTTAAAAACAATGACAAACATTCCAAAATTAGAAATTTAAAACTATTACACTTGCAGAAGTCGGTCGATGTAACCGAATTTTCGGTTTGCTTCTGGACGTCATGATGGACTACTGATCACCACCAGAGCTATCACTATCCGATTAGACGGACTGTCACCACAATAAGACAGTACGCCGAATTCCGCCAATCAACCCTGTTTTATGACAGGGATCAAATCATTTATTTCGTGTCATTGTATGTCTTGAACATACTGTCACATCTACCTGGAATGCAAATTTAATTATGTAGTAAATGTGTAAAATTCGCCGTGAGCAATCAGTCCCAGCGGGTCGCGGCGATAAATCCAATCAAATTGGGACCGCAACGGGCATGGGGAATTGCTCGAGGGGCAGGGCTGGCAAGGGCATTGCCTGTCGCAGAGGGACGGTCACTTCGCCGGATGAAAACGCACTTGACTTACCTTTGAGTCCACGAAAACTTTGAGCTGGCGCCCTACAAAACTTGCTTCCACTACAACTGTCATATCAAGCTCCAGCTCTTTTACAATTTCAGCTCCTTCAATCAACAATTCAATGAACATTTTGAGCATTAATT